>MJUU01037918.1:11767-23920 GCA_002080025.1 Modiolus philippinarum
CTTATATAGGAACTGAGTCAACAAAAATGCTTCCAACTGTGCTGTTAGGGGAGAGCTTGGACAATATCCACTCCAAATATTTATTAATATAGCTATTATTAAGTACTGGTTTCGGGTAGCCACTAAAGACTGTAGAGACTTACTTTATGAGTCATACCTTAGTCAATTCCATAATAATGAACCACAATCAGATTGGGCTATTTTCGTCAAAAAATTATTAGAAGATCATGGCTTTTCTGAGGTTTGGAAAAATCCATTTAACTTTAATTTTGATATGTTCATCAATTCATTTTCACAAAGAGTGTTTGATTCATATATACAAAACTGGAGAACTGAGATATCTGAAAATAATAAACTTGAATCTTATCAGAAACTAAAACATCATTACGATTGAGAGATGTATTTAACTTATATTAAAGACAGAAAATTAAGAAATTCCATGTGTAAACTTCGTATCAGCGCCCACCCCCTAAAAATTGAGACTGGTAGATATAACAAACCACCGATACCAGGACATGAAAGAATGTGTACCGGTACCTTTTGTAATGAATTAGAGGATGAACCTCATTTTCTCACTAGCTGCAAAAATATACAAAGGAAAGAAAATTAATGTTGCAAGGGCTTAAGCTAAGAAATTTTTACTTTTTAAATCGTTTTGTTCAATACATATATATGATGAACAATAACAACAAATTGTTTGTGAACCGTGTAGCTACTTTTATATATAATTGTTTATTCAAAAATTGATATTTTCTTTTCAACTGTTAAACATGTTTAATGTCTTATCATATTGTTGTTTGTCAAACCCATATTGTATTCATGTGGTTGTACAATAAAATTATTTGTATTTGTATTTGTATAAACATGATAAAAGTCTACAATTAAAAAAAAATTATTCGGAAATTTACATACAGTTGAGTCTCCTAAGTCGGGCATCTTATAAGTTGGGGCACATGAAGAAAACAATTACTGTTTATAATATAAATATTGGTGCAGAACAATTTCTGTACTAACTTGAAGCCAGATAGCGATGACGACGAATAAATTTTTTTTTAGTGTTCCCTAATCCCTTTTGGGATTCGAAGCCAGAGATGTTTTTTGATATTGCCTGCAGGCAATATCAAAAAACATCTCTGGCTTTGAATCCCAAAAGGGATTAAGTGTTCCCCAGAACCGAAAAAGACCAAAACCGTGCTATATTCGTTGTTAATAGGCTCTATTGTTGTTTAGACGCTTACTGTAAGTGTTTAAGTTAATTATTTTTGTAAAAAGTATTTTGTTTTAATATTGAACATTCCCACCTTCCACTGAAAACCCGAGAGTGAAAATTACTATTTATTTTGGGTTCCCAGTACATCGATATTCTCACCCTGCGCAGACTTACAAGACATTTAAACATGGCGATGTAACAGGGGTAGGTCATTTTAAACTTGTTTTTTATATATTTTAGTTGCAGTTCTAATTTTAAATTCTGTACGATTTTAAAGTTGGTTTATGTTTATTTATTTTGTTGAAAATTTATTTTAAAAATGTGATAAAAAATTAAAGCAGGAATCGAAAGGTGAATGCTTAGGTCGCCGACTTACAAGACTGCATCGTATTCGTAAACTTTGATGGATTTCCAATCGGATTAAAATTTTGAGCTAAAATTATCTTGGCTGAGCCTTGAAAAGCTGTAAAATCAGATGCACAGCAACATACGTATCCTATCCTTCCTCTTAGTTATTACATAGATATATAATGGAGTCTTGAACTTCAAGGGTTTTGTGGAAAATAGGCAGAGTGTATTTGTTCAAGTTTTTTGGGTTCTTGTTGATCATTTTGGCGGGAGACGAATATGTCTTAATCCCGTTTTGGTTAAACTGAAAACCACAATACAAGCAACAGGTGAAAACGTACGGGGTCTATTGAAAGCACTACAATCAAATGACTATCTTAATTTATAAAACAAAATATGTGTTGCGAAACAGCTCTCAAGGCCAATAACAAAAAAACGAGATACATGAGCATGTGAGCTGTTAAAAGGGGTGAATTTAAAATCTAAAGTATGACCTAAAGCACAAAAAACACACGGCAAAATAAAAGAATAAAAACAATAAAAAGGTCGACCGATATATTTCGACAAATATGTCATATACGAGTGTGTCGTGAAGAATGAAGTAGTAGTTAAAAAATAATATATTGTTTAAAAATAATGTATATGATACAGGTAAAAAATCTTTGACATTATATGTACACTATTAGCAACATTTCAGCCACTGAAAAACATACGACATCGAGACTCATTAGTCATAGAATGATTGTTTTACGTTTAAACCCCTGAGTTTCAAAGTGCCCAGTCTGAAAAAAGGGGTTTAAACAGGGACTATACATTACATGTAATGTTCAACAGGGACTATACACTACATGTAATGTATAGTCCCTGATTTCAAATCTAAAATTTATCACCGAAAATAAAAAGAATAAAAACAAATGTACAACCCCAAAAAGGCTAGTAAATAAATAAATTCAACTTTTAATTTAACACTGACCAGAAAATTTGTCAATTCAGTTTTTTAACAGCCCGAGTTTCACTATTTTGGTATTTTGGTATTTTTTTTTTCATTTATTACCACTGGGCCGATACATCTGCCGGTGGGCTGCTAGTTCAAGAGGGTATCCACAGAAATATAGAAATTTTAGTGTAGGATACCTTCTAGTTGAAATCAAAATTTATTAATACATTAGATTATTTTTACTTTTCCCATATAACTCATGTATATGTACACTGATTATTCGGATTTCGTTTAGTTTTATGCATTTTAAACATTTTTTGAAATTATGGATTTCCTTTGTTTGGGTTCTAGTGCTGCTGATGAGGAATAAATTTCCGAAATGGCCATACAGCTCATTAAAATTGTTGCAGTTGGAGTTAACATAAGTGTTATGGTCTCATGTTCATTTACTCCATATCCTTTCGTAAAACAACATCAAAGTCAAAGTCAAAAAGCTTTTATTAGTTAAAGTTCTACTGTTTTATCTTTAATCGACTTTAAATAAAGCTTTTTGACTTTGACTTTGATGTTGTGTACAAGTTATAACTTGTACAGAAATATTGTACAAGTTGTCACACAGTCTAACATCCACACCTAGTTGACATTATTTAATTCTGCAACAGATTTGAGAAAAAAAATGCATTTGTGGTAAGAAATGCAAGCCTAATACTATATGTATTTCATAACATTCCAAACTAACATTAAGTAAAAAAGAGTACAATAAGGTTGCAAATTCACTATGTTTTAAACCATGATCATTCAATTAAATTGTCTAGTCAGTTAATGGTGATGTTGAATATACTATAGATTTGTTTGAAACGTAGAATTAATTTGTCAGAATACTCGATCGAATGAAGGTACTCAAAATTTTTTAAAACTTGTACAAAATTTCTGTATCTGTACATGTTATGACTTGTACAAAATTACAACTTGTATACAATATATACACTAAGGAAGTTTGTGTCGGCAAAATAGTATGGGAGACTATTTTGCTGGAACAAAATAGCCTTTTGATAATGGAAATTTTCGGGATTTACTAAACCATTTCGACTTTCTAACGGAGGGGTTATAAAAAGATGATGGATAAATCTATCAATGGCCAATGTAATAACGGTTTATGAACTTACTATGACGTATGAGAAACTTTCACTAGATTAGTTATAATGGTCCTTTCCAAAAGAGGTATCCGACAGGTCTGTACCTCATTCAAGATGGCCACCAGCGGGGGCATAGTTTTAACATTGGACGCTATGGAAAACACATTCAAGGATATTCTTCTCTGAAAATACTTTAGTCCAATTCGAACCAAACATACCAAACATAGTCACAATAGGCCTTAGATGGTTCCTTCCAAAAAAGTATCCGACGGGTAACAAAATTTTTCCATTTTTCATAAAGTCCACTAAATACGTGTTTCCAATTAATCCTTATTTAATAATAAACATGCATTAACAGTAAAATCAAAATGAGACTTCGCACTGGTTTTAGTCATTAGGTGTAATTAGTAAATGTTGGCCATATTTTCTTTATGGGAAGGCTTAAGTTATTCTTTTTATACCTGAAAAATAAGACTAATAAAATAAAGCTGTTTCTAAAAAGGGTTTCTAAACTGGATGTGAAAGTAATAAGAAGTGTATCTTTCGTTGTAAAAATACGTTTGTTTCCAATTGTGATAAATTTGTATCATATGACTAAATACTAAAATGATTTTGTCATTCGAATTTTAATAAACTCCCCGAAACGCCATTTTGCCGACAATTTTTGTGGGACGGGGGGGGGGGGGGGGGGGGTGAAACTCTCGGTATTTAAAATCCCACTGGCACATTTATACAATATTATAGATTGTTAATGCTGAGATCAATTAAATTGCACATTTTCATGTAAACACTTCGTGTTTGATAGATATAACAAATTTACTGTGAATAATATAGGAAATGCTGGAAAGATAAAAATTCCCAGTTTTCACAAGAAATTGACCAAAATCATAAACTTTAACCCTTTTATAGACGTTAAAACTGTATATGGCAATGTGTGTCATCATTTTCTATGTAGGAAACTAAAGCATGTGCATCTTTTGTTCATTTATATACAAAAAGCTGACAAAACCTTGGGATTTTTATTTGGGGTAGGGGTGACATTTCCGGTAATTTCAATCAGAGTGAAACTTCTTCCATATTCATTTGGTATTTTCTTGCGCTAATACACAACTTGTCAGATATACACTCCAAGTTAAAAAGATTTATCGATATAACAGTGAATTCCGAAAAATTTTTAAATGCATAAAATTCCCATTTTTCATTAACCGAGGGCTAAATATGCGGTTTAAGTCTACAAACATACAGACGTGTGTAGATAATTTATTGGGATGAGGCATGTTTTATTGATGTATGAATTTTCTCACCTAAAATGGCGATTAGTTGTATCAGTTGTAAAGCAGAATAAAGGGATATGGAGTAAATGTACGTGGGACAAAATCCCTATAAATACATAATAAGTTTTTATTTCAATTGATACATATTTTTAAATGAATTTAGTTTAATCAGCAATAATATATTAGAAAAGAGAAAGACTCTGTCAATCAGAATACTCAAAGATGTATTTATTTGGTCTATTTAAAATTAATACTTTGGTCATTAAAACATGTTTGCATCATATTCAAGAAAAGGAATTAGAATACTTAAATAATTTTCAGAATTAGGACTTAAGATGCACCCCGGGTTTATAAGATCATCGAACTTACACAATTTCAAGAAAAATATCAAAAGTTTTCGTCAATATTTCATGGGGTAGGGGTACGTTTATAGCTCTATGGAACTCGATGACATAGAAAAAGTAAAAATGTCGGTTCTTTGTAAAGCCTAAAACTAGGCCACCATTTATTAGATTGTAAACTATTCTATAGGGAAATGAAGGTTAAGGTACGAAGATACCAATTTAACCCTACCTCTGACTTTGACTATAGTGCCAGTACCGAGGTCCGTCGCTCAATTCCTAGTTAATCTTTTGTCTTTCGTTTGTGTTTTTGTTGTGGATGCCGTAGCGGATTGTGGAATGTGCCGGATTGGAATTTTCAGGTATTGTGGGTGTTTCCCTTTCTCTTACCATTTTAATGACATATTTAGCTTTCTGATAAAGTGTTTTGCAATATCGCATCTTACCACCTACACGCATATATGCACGACGGTCACCGTACTTAAGTGTTTTAAGTCATACATTGATTTTGTTTTCTTGTATAAATTGAATTTATCTTCAGTGATATCAAAGAAATTCAAAATCACAATGCATAGACGGTTCACGCGGTCATACAGTTTAAAATGACCAGTATGTTTTCTTTAAATTAATGTCAACTGAATATCAAATTCAGTGCAATAATATGTTGTGGACAATCGCGAAGGAAATAAAAATATTTATATATCCTCCCCAATCACACATCATTATACAGATGGACGGCAGGTGATGCACTAGAGGTAATTTGATAACATGTCCCCATTTGTTGTGGAATATAGTGCCGAAATTGTGTCTACTTCGAGATGGTCATAGTCAATCAAAATATCCACTTGCAAAACCATCAATGGGTTTTGATGACCTGGAGGTTTTAATGAAACACTCTTTTCAATGTATCAGTTAAAGTAGAACGGGCAATTTTTGACTTCAAAATTTACACAGGGTTAATTTTTTGCACATAACTACAGCACAACGTATTCTAGGCCATGGACTGAAATCATTTTCCGTGCAGCCCACTTTCCATTTTCATTCCTTTACTGTCCGCTTTTTGAAATAAAACATGTCAAAATGAACATAACCTGCATGCACGCAATGCAGAATGGGACCACTTTTAAAGTACAAATGTGGTCCTACACATCTATGACAGAAAGTTTTGACAGAAAGGTGATTGATACCTTGTGTATTAGTAATACACAGAACGCAGTAGTTTTTGAAAGGTACACAGAAAGAATCCTAACGGTGCGAAATTCCGATACTCCTGGATGAACTAGAATAGCTCCTGCTAATGAATGAACAGTAAGAACTTCTCATTTTCCCGTTCCACAAGCAAGTGAAATTACAAAAACGGCCTTGTAAGTAAGACATCTACAGTAAACCTTACATGTAAACCCAAAAGACATCACAAATTGCTCAGCAAAGACTCCAATTCAAGTTTCGATTTAATTTCTTCCCCTTGGTCCTTCTCAGACTGGAGATACGAAGCAAAAGAGAAATGTGCTTCTAGGTTCTTCAATTAAGATAATTGGGATTAATTTTTTGGTGTAGAAGAAGAAGCCCTTTGATAAAAGAGGTATCAAGATCTATGGTCCAAAAAATTCTAGTAACTGGTAAAAAGGAATAAAATGTATTGTGACTGATCATGAACTGACACTTGCATTAGGAAAAAAAATCGAAAAAAAAAACAAATAAAAACAAAACAAACAAATAAGTGGGTTTACACATGACAGGTGAAGAAGAACTTGGAACCAAGCTTGTTTTTGCCAAGTTCACAAAATAATTTTGATCTTGCAATTTTCTATTGAAATTTGAACTGGACTTATAATTCTGAAATGTGTCTCACTACAAGATACATGAAGTATTTGAACCAAGTGAGAAAAATCTCTTTGACCAGAACGAATAGTGTGACTTCGTTCCTCGCTGATCATAAAGATAGACAAACACGATAGATCTGTCGGTGGCCAGTAAAATGTGACTGGCTACAACTTATTATAAGAAATAATAGAGGAACAACGCGTTGCTATCATGTCTACAAGGTTGGAGTGTTTTCTTCGAAAAAGCCACCAAAGACCGGAGGTAGTATAACCATCCATAAAAATGTTTCGTCACGGTGTAAAGCGTCATAACTGAGGAAATACAACCCAAAATAGCATTGTCCTTTAAGGACTTTAAGAGTTCATATGAGACAATTATATAAATGTTCAAAGGTCATAACTGTCGATTCCTATTCTTTGTAAGCAAGACTGAGCTCAATCTTAAACAAACAGAACCCAAGTACGTCCAAAGACAACCAAATCTAATAAGAAGTTGCTAAGACTAAGGAAAAGAGAGAATTGATATGGCAAGCTCTGGCTTCGTATTCTGACAAAAGGGGTATATTATATGTATCAGAACTTGTAATTTATCTTCTGCAGGGAGACCATCGCCATGGTCGGTTCTTTTAAACTGATACTGCAATTCACTTATTCATGCACGAATCTGACTGGGCTGTCAATAAAGTCGTCTACGAACATTTTTGCATACAAAACAGAGGAAAGTTCTGAAGAAAGGGGCTAGTGTACAACGTTAATTAGGCAACCACTAGTTTCCACGAAGTTGTATATACGGAAGTCGAAATTCGAAATAGAGAAGATTGAATTGATCTGATAGATTCGATTTTAAAAATTGGAAACTACAGTTAGTGAGATACACTAGTAGTAAAGTCAATGGTTGTTTTTTTAACCGAGTTTTCTAGCAGATAAATTGTACACGGCCACCAATCGCGCTAAATCATATCCAAATGACATGAAAACAATTTCGTTAGCGGGACTTCCGGATATGCGTTGCCGGGACTTTTTCTCTGCACCTCGAAGGTAAATCGTCGTTATTTTCCACATTATCGGACTATTGTTTAAAAAGGCGAATGTCATTCGATGTGTTCTCACGGTTCCTACCTTAACTTAAAACTACTGCAACAATTTCAGTGTGGTACGGACGCTAGAACCTTTATTCTGAGATAAGCCTTGTTGAAAACACTGGGAACGGACGAAATAATGCCTCGAACTCAATGGTTCGGCTACATTGATGAACTTCAGTTGAATAAACATGTTTTAATAGAAAACACTGGGAACGGACGAAATAATGCCTCGAACTCAATGGTTCGACTACATTGATGAACTTCAGTTGAATAAACATGTTTTAATAGTCTACAAGAACAAACAAGTCTTCGTTTATCCTAAAACAGTACATTAGGTGAAATCTCCGAAAAATACACATACTCTGAGCTAGCGGTACCAGATATGAGTTAGCGGTATCGAATATGAGTTAGCTAACCAGCAGAAATACGTACGCGGGTGTCTGTCATATACAAGATTGTTTTCGTTTTTACTTTGATTCCACAATTTTTATCTGTTTTTTTTAACAGCACATGACCATTATATACAAGGACAGAATTTTTTCGATTTTTTGTCGTATGAATTGAATAGAAATGTAAAGTGACTTAATCAATGACTGAGCATGTGGTCATTTAGAACAGATACGATATTTTTTAGGTTTAACCTTCATGTACTGTTATTAATTGTACAGATATAAAATAGCTCTTAATCAATGGTCTAAAACCGTTTTATTTATGAAATGAAGGTATTTTCATTTCAAGCTCTATTATGGATATCAATACAAGGAAACGGAAAATTTCCAATGTTTCTGGTACAATACAAGGCAGCGTGGTATGTTAATATTGCAGTCTTGTAATCCGATCTGACAAAAAAATCCGATAAATACCCAGAACATCATTCATGTACTCTTATGTGAAGTGCATAAAAACTGGTGTACCACAGGGATCAACTGATTTACCGGTTTACAACAGGGGTCAGTTTTGGGACATTTGTTATTTATATTATGTGTCAAAGATTTGCATTTAGATATAATAGAAAATAGTTTTTTTTATTTCAATACTTCAGGATACTTATTTTTTTTTTATCCCAGCCATATATAAGAATTATAAATTTTATAATTCTTATAAATTACCTCATTTTGATTATTGTTGTACAATGTTGGGAAATCGTCATTCTAATATACATGTAACTTTTTCTGATTTTAGGATTTTATTTAGTTTTTACATTTTGCATACAGGATTAAACTTCAGACTATTTTCTGGGCACCAATTTTTCATGTCAATATGTTTTATAGTTTAATATTTAAATCATTTACATGATTACTTTTTCTATGTAAAGTAGAACATCTAAATAAGTCAAAGGGAGAATTTTCTATATCGAAAGGCAAATCATTGACATATAATATAAATAATAAATAGATTCCTTGTGATATACCAGTTTTAATGTACTTCGCATCAGATTTCAGGAATGATGTAAAGCTTATTTCTTGGAGTTTTTCATATCTAAAGACAAATATTTAACATATTATATAAATATCAAAGGCCCAGAATTGATGCCTGTGGTACACCGGTTGAAATGCACTTCGCATCAGAGTTCATGAGTGATGTCCAGGTTATTTATTGGTGTTTTTATAATGGATTATAGGAGTGAAATATTTGTATGATACGCTTCTTTGTATATATATTGCAAAAGAAATCTGAAAAATAAGATACTCACAATAAAACCTAAAATAAAATTACATAAAGTAAACGGCGACCATTGATTAAAACCATATTAGACAATTTCTAAGTGTCAAGATGATAAAATATGTAGACAGTGCGAAATGAAAAATGTCGTAAAATAACACTTGAAATGCACAGTTAAGGAGTAAGTCGCTAGACAAGGCTATTCTTGAATTAAAACTACTTTTAAATTAGTGGTATTTTCAATTTAAAGTTCGTAGGACCTTTCTCCGTGCATATTGTGATGCGTAAAAAGAGTTCATAAAAAATGGAAAGATATTACAAACAAAAACAATCTTATGACAGTAACCCGCGTATGTATTTCCTCTTATTAGCTAACTCATACTTGATACCGCTAACTCATATCTGGTTCCGCTAACTCAGAGTATGTGTATTTTTCAGAGATTTTACGTATATACTGTTTTAAAATAAACGAAGGCTTGTCTGTTTGTTCTTGTAGACTATTTAAACACATTTATTCAACTTTAGTTCATCAATGTAGTCGAACCATTGAATTCGAGGCATTATTTCGTCCGTTCCCGATGTTTNATCCCCTATTGCGTAAAGAATGTAAGTTACGTCCCAGTTTTTCTGGATTTTTAATCAGTTTCTGACATTTTTTAACAACATTTCCGTAAAATCGAGGATGGGAAATGCCCTTAGAAATAAGCTGTTTGCGAGTGACATTATATTTAGATGTCAGATGTTCATATCTTCGATAAAACTTTTTTATTTCCGTGCATTGTAGCTGTCTCACGTCCTTGTTTTGTCTTTGTTTTTATCTGTTACCGTTTCTGCCATGTCTTTGGACTTCGAGTTTTGTAGTCATCGCTTCCCTTGTTCCTTCGGTATTCTACTGCCGTTGTTTTTAACCGATGTTTTTTTAACCGAGTTTTCTAGCAGATAAATTGTAATTGTTAATAAAACCTTTGATAAGGGGTAAGATTGTTAAGACTGTGTATCTTCTATTGCTACTTTTGTAAAGGGTAAGCACCTTTACCATCTAGGAATCGTACCAAAACTCAATAGGTTACAAACACCGCTGAAGTAACGATCTTAAACGGCATATGTGGTGATCTCCCACTGATCTAACACGTGTTATCAAACCTCTTACTATGATACTGGGTTGGGCAATAGGGAGTCCTATTCTACAAGAGCTGTAGGTAATGTTCGAGGGGACACGGCAGTAGATTTCTGACCATCTCTGAAATATATATGAAGGAGTTTACCAACAGTTTAAAAATAACAGTTTAATAGTGCAAAATCTTCTTCTCAAACATACAGAAGAAGGGTTTGAAGACTTAGAAATACAAAGATACCCAAGTTCTACAAATTAGTGAAATCTGAAAATAGTGTGTTTCCTGTCAGTTGGACATTAAAACACTGACAGCTGACCGAGCTTTACTAGCCCCCGCCCCTGAACTTTCTCTTACTATAACCATTTTTTTTCAGCGAGAGGAGACTTTAAGTAATTAGGAATACCTTTAAGCCTTTCAAAATCTAGACGTTTTAAAATATCGACCATCCGCTATATAGAATTTAAAATTCAAACTACATTTTAAGATAATAATAAGGATACATAAAGTGGAATGGGAAAAGAAATGCGTGCATTAAACATCAACACACAGTGATCAAAAACTATTATTAGGATTGAAAATTTGGCGTGAAGCATAAGCGATATGGAAGCATGGTAAAGTTCATCAAGCCCAAGAGGCTAGCAAGAGTTCCTTAGAACATTCATACAATTCAAAGCCACCTCTAGATTTTGCGAAAAAAATTATTCTCCTCAGATTCAATAAAAAATAGGAATATCCTTAACTGATAAACACTTGGGAAGGTAGAAAGTCCTTAACCCAAGCTTTATCGAAGGTGTCGTCGCCTATTGTGGGCAATGCTGACGAGATATGACTAGATTAAGGGGAATCGGAGTAAGAGAAAGTCCTTAACCAAAGCTTTTTCGAAGGTGTCGTCGCCTATTGTGGGCAATGCTGACGAGAAATGACTAGATCAAGGGGAATCGGGGTAAGAGAAAGTCCTTAATCCAAGCTTTATCGAAGGTGTCGTCGCCTATTGTGGGCAATGCTGACGAGATATGACCAGATCAGGGGGATCGGAGTAAGAGAAAGTCCTTAATCCAAGTTTTATCGAAGGTGTCGTCGCCTATTGTGGGCAATGCTGACGAGATATGACTAGATCAGGGGAGATCGGAGTTAGAGAAAGTCCTTAACCCAAGCTTTATCGAGTGGTCGCCTATTGTGGGCAATGCTGACGAGATATGACTAGATCGGGGGGGGGGGGGGGGGG
>MJUU01037918.1:31640-52872 GCA_002080025.1 Modiolus philippinarum
TAGTTATTTGTTACCACTGGGTCGATGCCACTGCTGGTGGACTGTTAGTCCCCGAGGGTATTCACCAGCCCAGTAGTCAGTACTTCGGTGCTGACCCGAAAGCCGATTCTATTTGAAACCTTACAATATCTAAATTGAGGTAAATTTTGTTGAAAACTGAGGAGTATCTCCCTCATGCAAAGCTCTGTCCTTAGCTGATTTTGGCTTTCCATTTAGATCATATTGGTTATTTGTTCTCTATCAGTTTTTACACATCGTTGAGTTTATGGTCTTCCAAACGTTTAGATTTTATCTGCACTGAAGAGATATAAGTTGTCGAAATGCGCATATGCAGAAATTAAATTCACAGTTACTTCGGTATTTAGTTATTAACTTTACATCTTTATAAGTAGTGGACATTTAACCCACGCATTCTGTATCTTGGCCAAGGTTGTGGTTCTCTCTGGGAACTCCGGCTTCCTCCACCTCTTAACCTTACAGCTGAAATACTGTTGGAAGTGGCGTTACGTCTCATGCAAACAAACGTATCAAAGTGCATTCAGAATCACAAGTGGTCACTAGTTATCGCCACGTTGACGAAGTGCTGATGTACTCTAAATATTTCATTGTATTTTTCTTTTGTATGTTTGGCTTTGGTCTTCACATAATTTTCTACTGTTTATACTGGTTTCGCTTTCATCGTACTTTAGCTTAGTGCTACCTTATTAATTCGCTGAATCTTTTGTAGTGTTATTACACGACGTCGTGTAATACTTTACTTTTGTTTCTTATTTTTCTCTTTTTTCTTTTGCTTCTCTTTTTGTAGATAAAATGTTTTCGCAGCAACAACACAAAAGTTTTCGCATTGATCGTTGATCATTCTAATTGGTCTTCCAAAACTCCACTGATCAATATCTGTCATGGTATATCCTGCACATGAGTGGTTATACTATTCGTTTAGATTAACGTTACTAAATAGGGACTGCATCAATAAATTGGCCGTCTTAACGTCTGGTTCGGCTCACAAGTCTTCGTTATTGGTCTATATGATTTGAGCTTTAACAAAAAGATGAATGCTGCATATATCCATGGTATTGTCACTGGCACCACTCAACAAATTTCATTGGCGGATCCAAAAAGGGGGGGGTCTTGGGGTTGGAACCCCCCTTTCTTCTGGGCAATCATGTATTTTTTAATGAAAATCCTAGTGTTTTACCAGGAACCCCCCCAAAAAAAATCGATATTTTCTTTAAATTCTATTTGGAGCCCCCCTCCCTTTTAAAATTGCCTGGATCCGCGCCTGCAAATCCATGGTATCCTAGGTCCGGTAAGGATGACGTTGACAATCCAATGACTTTGGAAGAAGAAGAAAATCGTTATCCAAAAAATTTCCGTAGATGTGATCCTTTGTCTGGTTGAGCACTTCTTTTCTGGAGTGTTGTGGTCCCTTGTATTGTAGGTCTAGTGTAGTTTACTGCCATGTCGCATAGCTTAGTTCGCTTCAGTTTAAATTTTCATTTAGTTGCGAATCATGGAATGTTTTTGCTTTTTTGTTTGATTTGACAATTCTTTGCGGCCATGCGTAATATTTTTCGTGTATTAATTATCAGAGAATGTTTCTTGTCCTGTTTAGTCGTAAACTGTATTCAAACGTTTTAGCTGTGCGGGCCTTGCATTTCGGCGAGGCCCACGTCGCATGATAATCTAACTTCTGAGGTAGTCGGCTGGTAAAAATTTCCAGGGTTTCGTTCGTATAATGGTCCATGGATCTGTTACTGGGCCACGGTAGAAAACAAACATGATTATGATGAAGCTTTGGATCCGATAATAAGAATTTCAGGCAACTGCTAAATAAACACTAGCACATGTGATTTTGATGTTGTTTGACCATTTTGATCTTATCATAATCTTGACAGTCTAAACGCAGTTTTGTTAAGATAATGTAAGTTTTTTAGTTGTTTTTCAAGAAAACTCATTTTATGGACAAACTAGACGTGTTAAGATCATATTAGATTATGACACTTCTTGTTAATTGCGTTCAGGACGATCGAGACGAGTTCGGACAAGATTTCTAGCAGATATATTTCCATCAATCTTCATCATGAGATGCAAGATCAGGGTATCCAACAGCGTTACATCACATTTTTCTGATTACTTTATGTGCTGTATTCAACTGGATCATAACTTTTTCACTTTTTTATGTAGACCATTGAAATTTTGTAGGTGTATGTGTTTCATCGTGAGCATCGTCTTCTTGAATCAATGTTATGTTTTTTGACCTTGAACAGTGTTTTCAAGGTCAAAATAATGGAATATAAGAATTTAATTCTTGTATTTATTGACTCATTTCTGATTCATTCAGCACAGGAATTTCATGTTTGATATATTGGTAAATGTTCCTATGATAATATTGTGCATATGATGTAAGGTAAGCTATGACCTTGAACTTTGTTGTCATGGTCAAATTTTCTCTCTCTCTCTCTTTTTTTTTTACAAATATATCATTTTATACAACTTTGATATTCCATATAACCGGTAGGAATTATCTTAAAAGAATCCATAATTCTGTTTTTTAAGTTATTTTAGTACAGTTGTTGTCACTTTTTTTTGTTCATTTTGCTAACAGATCTTCAAATTGTTCTTCCTTCAGTTGATGTTGCTAAGTCAGTCCTATAACTGGTTAAACATACAAGGTATCGAACAACGTTATTGCTTGCTCAGTATGGTCTTCTCTGCCCAAAACATCTTTGACCTGTATATCTAAAGTCTCCAAAATCTGATTACGTTGATCTACGGGATGTTTAGGTCGATGTGCTTGTCCATCATCGAAATCATTGGTACAGCTTTGGAATCAAGAGGGGCTACTTACAGCCTGAATCTTTCCCTGTCTGTAAGACAGCTTTCTTCTTCAAAAGACTAACAGGCTTCTGCATGGCTAATGTCCTCAAAACAAATTTGTCTTTTGAACATGATTTTCTGTGCCTGGATCAATTGTACATTTCTTTTTAAATGACTAAATACCGAAGTTACCATGAATTTAAATCTGCATATGCGCATTTCGACAACTTATGTCTCTTCAGTGCAGATCAAATCTAAACGTTTGGAAGACCCTAAACTCAAAGATGTTCAAAAACTGATAGAGAACAAATAATCAATATGATCTAAATGTAAAGCCAAAATCAGCTAAGGACAGAGCTTTGCATGAGGGAGATACTCCTTAGTTTTAAACAAAATTTACAAAAATTTAAATATTGTAAGGTTTCAATAGTATCGGCTTTCGGGTCAGCACCAAAGTACTGATTACTGGGCTGGTGAATACCCTCGGGAATTAACAGTCCACCAGCAGTGGCATCGACCCAGTGGTAACAAATGACTAAATACCGGTTACAGTGAATTTAAATTCTGCATATGCGCATTTCGACAACTTATGTCTCTTCAGTGCAGATCAAATCTAAATCTTTGGAAGACCATAAACTCAAAGATGTTCAAAAACTGATAGAGAACAAATTACCAATATGATCTACATGTAAAGCCAAAATCAGCTAAGGACAGAGCTTTGCATGAGGGAGATACTCCTTAGTTTTAAACAAAATTTACAAAAATTTAGATATTGTAAAGTTTCAATAGTATCGGCTTTCGGGTCAGCACTGAAGTAATAAATACTGGTCGGGGACTAACAGACCACTAGCAGTGGCATCGACCCAGTGGTAACAAATGACTAAATACCGGTTACAGTGAATTTAAATTCTGCATATGCACATTTCGACAACTTATGTCTCTTCAGTGCAGACCAAATCTAAACGTTTGGAAGACCATAAACTCAATGATGTTCAAAAACTGATAGAGAACAAAATGTTATAAGTATACTCACATAAACACTAGAATAAACTGGTGCCTGCTTTCGCGATGACTTGCTTACTGGTGACAGGTTACGTTTTCTGTAAATACAACAAATGGTTTGCGTGTTTTTCACATATGGCGATACCATTTTACTGCATCTGCGTTTCTAGCATAACTCAACATATTTCTAGTTGGATGTTCTTTTATTCATCCCCATAAGCGACTTGTTTTCACTGAAAAATACGTGACTTCCTACACGAAATCTGTATGACAAGTACCCGAAGGGTTCAGAAGTAGCATCTGCAAAACCTTTAAACCAACAAAAAAAAATACATTTGTTGAGCTTAATTGTGAATCTGTGAGGAATCTCCTGAATTCTTAAACACGATAATGTATTATGCATTCAACCTGATGGATCTGTGATGTTTTCCTTGGTCAAATTAATTCTCTACAACCTGCATCACAGACATATTACGGTGGTTATAGAAATATGAAGGTTACGTAGTCAGTACCTTTTATGATGTCATATAGGATTAATATTCTCAAAAAATACCAAACAATTTGTTGACCAGAAAAAATAATGCAGAGAATGATACGTTTGGGAAACAGTTAATAAATGACATATAATGATTAGTATTAGGCCCATCAGTATGACAGAATTCGTACTTAAATTTTTTTTTGGAGAAATCCAAATGGATCGTCTTCATTACTAGGGCATTGCTGCTGCTTCATGTGATAGGTAGAAGCTATCCTGCTCCTGTCCTTCGTTTCAGTGCTATGGTACAGTTGCTGTTTCTGGCGTTAGGGAGTAGGTATACCACCCATCTACCCCTGCTGCTATAGGTAATATAAAGGAAATTTCTGCTGCTCTGTTGTGTTTAATTTTGATATGTGTCAAATGTGGGCTCTTTTGCAAAACGTAATGTAGAGGACAAATCAAATACTCTTTCTCTTTTATATTACGGATAAAATATATCTAGATCACTGATATAACGGATTAAGATCAATCTACGACGGGTTTTGGCCGATCTCAGATCTAAATGTGTAGATAGGAAAAATGAAAGGATATGAAGTGAATGTGCATGTGACAAAATTGTACACGATACATAAAAAACTCCAGTAGTTTATTATGGTATGTACTAGCGTTTCAATACTTAGAAGCATCGACTCCGCCCGAATTCATAAATCGCGTGACCATGTATCTAGTTATTAACTGTGCTGATCATTGGAATTTTTTTAAGAGAATTATTTGCTGTATCATTCTGAATCTAAAATAAACTGAAAGGAAGCCGAAATGTATTTGCCTTGATGGGAGATGTTAACACATACAAGATCACTGATCAGGACATCAGTAAATAGTATGAAAAGTTACTGTCAATTCAGTTTCTGCATATGCGCATTTTCACAATTTATGTCTCTTCAGTGCAGACCAAATCAAAACATTTGGAAATCCATATACCGAAATATGTGTAAAAGCAGATAGAGAACAAATTACCTATAAGATCTAAATAGTAAGACCAAAATCAGCCAAGGACAGAGGTATGCCAGAGGGAGATATTTCTTAGTTTTCAACAAAATTGTGTCAAATTCAGATATTGCAAGTTTCCATATAAATTCGGTGTTCGCGTCAGCACCGAAGTACTGGCTACTGGGTTGGTGAATACAATTTCAATTAAATCCAGTTGTTCGCATCAGAAACACTAAAGCTTCGGAAAAGACGAAGAGAAAATACCATATCACACGAAAAGAAGTCAAAGAAGAATCCGTTCCATGAGAAAACATGAATTATGTGTAGAATACTAGATGGCTTTTCAAGCAACTTTTATGTAGCTCCGGTAGAACAAAAACACAAATTTATAAAGAATTGCTTATTATTTCACTTTTCAAAGATGAGCACAATTTACAAACGTCTGCTCCTTCCCGCACCACATGTGAAGAGAGAGAGTAAAAGACAGAAACCGGCCGGAACGCCCCTGCGTTTCCGGACAATTTCAATATTTCACCCGTGACTTCGTCAGCCTGAATTTTAGAATATAACATCCCCCCACAAAAGAAAGAAATTGAAAACAATTTCGGAGTGGCTGACGAAGGCAAGGGGAAAGGTCTAAAGAGCATATTTAAGCAAAGTAAAATGTTAAAAATAAGAACATATAATACAGAAAAATCCACTTTCCAGTTATTCGACCATCTACTCCATTTTGTGAGAAATATAATGATATGAATTAAAGTTGAAATAAGTCTCAAAGCAAATGTCTCGTGGTTCATCTAAGTGTGACTATTTCCATGATGCAGCTAACAGAGACCCGAAACTCTTACATGTCAAATATTATCAGCCTAAGCTTGTGTTGATTATTCGCATTCACAGATTCGCTAATCCCTTTCACTCACACATTCTCACATGCAGGATAATGACATAGGACACATTACGGGTTTTTATTTCAGCATGATCACACACTTTCACCAACGGTACATTATCATATCAAATTTTCATACAAGCAAAATACAATAAGCATAGCATAACAAACAGGAGGTGTGGTGCAGGACAGAAAAGGATCAAAATCACATATTGAACAAAAACATGAATATTTATACAAAAATTAACGTGCTTATAAAAGTGTCCGGTGTGTGAATAATTATGTCCAATAAAAAGCAATTAACCAAAGTTTGGCAATGCAATCATTACCAAAGCTTCGAGTCAAAACTGAAGAACAAAATTCAAAACTGGATTGACAATACTTCTGGCATAAATATTTAGTCATTTCCATAAGAATTGAAACAAGCATTGATCCTGAATAAGAAAACGAAATGTTCATTAAGTTGATATATACATGGTTTGGTTGGCAATGTAATCACTGCCAACATAACGAAATCATAACACGGATGAAACACTCTCTGTTGTATGGTTGGTAATGCAATCATTACCAAATAACTAAATACCGAAGTCACCGTGAATTTAAATTCTGCATATGCGCATTTCGACAACTTATGTCTCTTCAGTGCAGATAAAATCTAAACGTTTGGAAGACCATAAACTCAAAGAGGTTTAAAAACTGATAGAGAACAAACAACCAATATGATCTAAATGTGAAGCCAAAATCAGCTAAGGACAGAGCTTTGCATGAGGGAGATACTCCTTAGTTTTCAACAAAATTTACAAAAATTTAGATATTGTAAGGTTCGAAATAGAATCGGCTTTCGGGTCAGCACCGAAGTACTGACTACTGGGCTGGTGAATACCCTCGGGGACTAACAGTCCACCAGCAGTGGCATCGACCCAGTGGTAACAAATAACTAAATACCGAAGTCACCGTGAATTTAAATTCTGCATATACCAACTGATTAAAATTATTATTATATAAGTACTACTCTGGGATTATATGGTTGGCAATGCAATCAATACCAACAAACTGAAATGAAACATTTCTGGAAACATGGTTGGAAATGCAATCATTTCCAAAAGGTTAAAAAAGAATACTCTGATATGTTCTGTTTCACAAAAATAATTAAATGGAAAACAATACACCTACATTAAACGTAGGACTGTCAACATATCAATCAGTTACAGAAGCAAAAGGAAAATTTAGGTAATACAACCTTTCCTATCGGATATACATGGGATAGTCAGTCACAAGCCTGGATAAATGCTAAGTTAATTTTAGTGAACAAAAAAGATCTCATATAGACTTTACACTACAAAAGATTTAGCAAAATATCCGGAAAAGAGTAGAGGTATTACTTGCCTAGCGGTAAAGGTATTACTAGCCAAATGGTAAAAGTATTATTCGCCAAAGTATCGTAAGAGTGAAACCAGGAAAAACTGCATTAGAATATTGTCCTTTAATCATAAATTCTTCAATGATTTTTATCGTTTTTTTTCCAGAAAAAGGGGGTTGCAATACCCGTACTCCCTGGATCCGCCAATGACTTTCGTGTCCCATAGAGGGGCCCAATAAATAAATAATAAATAAATAGTTTATTCCCAAATAAAAAGGTCTCAGAGGGGCATATACATACAAGAATAATACAAAACGTACTAAACAAGTACAGTGAAAAGAAGCAAGAAAAAATATAATAGCACAACGTCCATACATATAACACAATTATTAAGCAAGGGAAGAGAGACTGGGTCTCCCTTTCACGCTTTAAAATCATGTGCCATCCTTAGGTGGTTTTGGTTTCGGGCTTCCACTTGCTATGGATACATCACGCCTACAAATTTAGGGTTATTTTTCACGAAACACCCTGCCGAAAGGTCATTTCATAAACCACGCTTGAACCAGAACAGGATCCCTCATAAAACTTCAAAGCACCTGAAGCAAAAGAATGAGAAAAAAATGTGGATGAAAAGCTAAAACATTTAAAACTGCCATTTCTCTTACCTAAAATGGATGTGTTTGTTAATATAGTTGTGTGTTTAAGCAATGAATGGATATCGAGTAAGTGCAAAATGCAATATTTAATATTTTTAATTTTTTTGATTAGTTTAAAGAAAGGGTTCTAAATCTGAACCCTTCCAATAATGAAATCTAGCCCTTTTTTAAATTATTTGTTGGGTAAGGGGCACTGCTTTTTTAATTTGAAGAAAATTAGTTTTAATAGATTATTTCTTCCCGGTGTGATATTCAACTACCTTGGAAGTTTGATGGAAAATATTTGAAGGATATGTTTCACGGTATGTAAATATCCAGGGTCATCCCGTTAATTATGTATTGATCGTGATCTCAGTTTAAATTCGTGAACTTTGATCCGGGAAGAACTATTTAACCAGGATTTTATTTATTCTTCACATCGATAATCCAAAGGATAAACATGTGGTTCATGTTGACGTTTATTGCATTTTGTTTTGTTTTCTTTGATGTATGGTACTTCATTCGATTTTTGCATTCATGTATAATTTACACTATTTATGGATCAAAGTCACTATTCCGGGAAAGTACTATATACGGTAAGAGTGATAAAGACAAATGGGAGGTAATTCAATGGTTAAAACGGATCCCATACAAAAACTTACAGCTTCACCAAGTCCTTTGCTAAGTTTACATTTGTAAAGGGCCGTCAAACAGCAACTCACAGGAATCATACGTAATATAACAAAACTAGTTTCATAAATTAATTCCAAATTAAACAGAAAAAACATCGAAAATTTTTAAAATGAATGACTCTTTGTTTTATTTGTTTTGATATCATATAACATATCTAGATCCGAAACATGTGTCGAAACATCGCCGGAACATATCACAAGAGACTGTCTGGGACTCATCTTTGGAGTGTTATTTATTACGTGAACCGAAGATGCAGTTCTGTTAAAGCCGGTACATATTTTAATCAGTTTTCTTCCGATTTGGAGTGTATTTTCCATTGGCCATTTTATTGTTCTGTTAATAGGTTTCATACTTTTTAACAAATAATCAACAAATTTAAAGAAAGTTCTAAAATAAAAATTGTTCTCTATGTCTTTTATTAGTGTATAACATTTTCGTTGAAAAAGTGCACTGAAAAGAAATCTGGTGTTGCTTTTAAAGCGGAAAACACAAATTAAGCAAGGGAGATCACTAGAGAATTGACAATGACGATCCATATATTTATGCAATAGGGAATAATACATGGCAAAATCCGTATCACATGCGGTATCATCCCGAGTTACCAATATCAGCCCGAGGGCCTTTGGCCCGAGGGATGATATTGGTCGAGGGATGATACGGCATGTGATACGGATTTTGCCATGTATTATACAGTTTATCATATGTTTAAACAGAAGACTACACTGTCAAAAATTGGCAAGAGAAAATGCATGTATGAAGAAAATTTCAAAAAGGATGGAAAGGACTGGAGTTGGTTGGAATAAAATGTACAATGTAAAGGAAAAGGTATGCCTGATTTTTTAACTAAACCTCACAAAAAATCATCCCCAAACAAATTTTCTTTACTCCCGCAAATTTTTTTACCCCCTCAAAAAATTTTTTTTGCCCCCCCCAAAAAATTTTTTTTGATCCCAAAAATTTTTTTACCCCTCAATTTTTTTATTTTATTTAAAAAAAGTCAAATTGAAAAAAAAAACAATTTTTGAAAAAGGGTATGATACAGGGCTAGCCATGCGATAAAGGGTGTGTGATAAAGGGTAAGCCATGCGATAAAGGGTATGCGATAAGGGGTATGACGTCATAGTGTGAATACGGAATGAACTGCATGCACTGTATCACATATTCAAAACGTCTGTATTTATTACTAAACATATGATAATACAATATAATAATTTCAAAAAGTGGAAAGTATGAACAAATCTTTTATTGATTTTTGAAGTTATCCCCTCACTATACATAGCTGATTTTCCATATGAACGTCGGGTACACCAAAAGTTTTTTCATTATGTTGAAAAAATATATTCTACGCAGAAGATTTCACTAAGTCATACCTGGTAGACAGGTTAAGGGGAAGGCAGGAATTTTTGGTCAGTGTGAATATCGCCTGGTGCTTGGTCGGACTGGAACAGTTTGTAAATATGTTGGAAATAATTGTTTAATGTCATTCTTTGTAAATTGTTAAAATAAGTTGAGCCATATTTTTCCTTCTAGGTTGTTTGATTGCAGAAAAATTCCTTAGTTATCAATTATTAAACAGTTTCGTTAAAGTCAATTTTCAGGTTTAAATATACAAAATGTCGAATGTTAAAGGAAATGTGCTATAAATATACGCAAGCTTAAAGAGAAGCTTGAATTAGATATTTGGAATCAGTTTGAACGATTTTGAAATAAATTCACGTATTCCTATTTTTTGAGGTGAAGAAGAGGACGGGGTTTAAGGAGATCGGGAGAAAGGAGAAAAAGGTTGAGATAAGATAGAAATGTACCCCATGCATACCCCTTAACTTTTGTAAATTCAATTGTGAAATTAAGTAATGCACGAGTTCAGTGGCACCAATGATTTGTATAGACAGTAATAATATAAACATCCTTGATGACACCAGCATATTAAGCTGGTCCTATTTTTAAGTTTATAAACAATAATGAGTATACTGAACAGAAAATATGTGGTGCATTTATTTAGCTATTTAGGAAAAAATGAAAGGATATGGAGTGAATGTACATGTGACAAAAACGCACACGATACATGGAAAACTCCAGTTTATCAAGGACAGGGCTTTTATTCCTGTCTACATCTTGATGTCGCCTGAAGATCCGCGTAATTCTAATCCGGACAATAGAATAATTTACAATTTGTCGGTTTGTTTTGCACCTGCTTTAGGTTTTTTGCCCTTTGGATTCTGGTTCACTGACAGTTTGTTACCACATATAACATTACATCCTTGGTTCAGCTTAAGTTGGAATGGCTGTTGTGGTTATTACACTACCGGATGTCCCTAACTCCCTGTTTCCAGGGGTTTGTCTTATCTTGATTTCTTTATATGAAATGCCATGATTTTGGAATCCTCCCATTTCGTCATTTTTACTTCCGAATTCGTTTGCCGATGTATTCATTTATTTTCGTATATTTCAGGCATATGTCTAACAACAGACCTAGATTTTATGTTTCACATGAACAACGCAAGATATTTAAGAGAGTGTGACTTTGCAAGGTTTAAATTTTGGTTACAGAATAAATCGTGGCAGACAATCAGGAAACTTGGTGGGAAAATGTCCAATTGTGGAAACAGTATACGATACAGGCGGTCTATTGAACTATTTGATATCTACAAAATTTCCACCAAGGTACATGTATAAAAAATATGTTAATATCCTTCAATTTTTAGTCCTTCAGTAATAAAACAAGAATTGTCAGAAGGCAACATAGCTCGCTGTGGATTAGAGTGACCTCAATGAACAATAAATTTGAAAGTTATACATTTTCATAATTTTAATGTTTTAAAATCTTTAAATGTGATATAACAAAGTCACATGCCAAATAAGAACTCCATATCACTTAAAGAATGACTTCTAGAAGCAGGGTTTAGTTTTTTAAAAGAAAGTGCATTGTATGCCAAGGCCAAAATGTCTACAAGTATGGTACTGCCAGAAAGCTCTCATCATAAACAAGTCACATAACAAATATAATCACCCAATCACTACACATCTAACTATACTAGAAGAAAATGCATTCAGGGCAAGGTGAAGGTCAAAATGCCTACCAATATTGCAGCACTACTAAGCTCTCTTCATAACAAAGTCACATCACAAATATGAACACCCTGCTTCTAAATATTTATCTTCTAAAAGCAAGGTTAAAGGTTAAAAAATGCCCCCAAGGCAAGGCCAAGGCCAAAATATCTGCAAATATGGTACTGTACCATCAAAAAGCTCTCATCACAAGAAAGTCCAAAACAAAATACGAACACCCTATCAGTAAACAACGTAATTCTAGAAGCAAAGTTAAAGTCTAAAAATGTGTATAAGGTTATGTTAAAGTCAAAAAGTCTACAAATATGCGTGTTATCACAAGAAAGTCGCATACCAAGTATGGAAATTCTAGCACTAAACAACTTAATTCTAGAAGCAAAGTTAAAAGGCAGTGGCTGCGCGTCCACGCGGCGTGGACGCGTAGCCCACAGGCTGCGCGTACACGCTTCCGGTTTTTGTAGAGAAAAGGAATCTTTTCCGGATATTCGGATGAAAGTATCCGAAATTATAATTTTAAGATAAAGACAGGACGAGTTCTAAAACAATTTAATGTGGTTACACCGTATGAGAAGTTGTTATTTTATCTAACAATTATCACCTACGCGCAGATCAGTTAAAAAATGAAAAACGAAAAATATTTATATGTAAACGGATACGTTCGATGTTCTACAGGTATCATTTCACAAGGCTGATTTTTTTATTTATTTCGCCAGTAATGGTGATTTGTAAAATAGTTTGAAAACAAAAATATGCCAAAATGTACAGAATGCCTTTACATGAACCAGGACATACACAAAAGAAGATAAAAAAACGCTAGGCCATGTGTCCATCTTTAGTAGGAAAACCTTTTTTGTTGGCGAACTCACTATGACAAAGGACAAATGCGAGTAAAGACTTAATTTTTCAATAGATATCGCTAGGTCGCCCATGGAAGCTGACACACAAAGTATGGTCTCATATCGTATTCATATCGTCTTTTTACATCAAAATAATAATGTCTTTCACATGTTACACAAAATTCACTGTTCTTGAATTAAATATTTTCCATGCTACTTGGCCTCGTTTAACTTCTTCACGTGTAAATTATTGTAAATTGAACCATCTTATTTCCTTTATTTTCTGGAAGCAACTATTGCAAAGTGACTGCTTTATAAAGTCCCAATATAACGAGGTGGTCTTTCTAATTTGTAGTACTGCGATAATTTCTTACATGTTTTTTTTAATTTCAATTTCAATATAATTAGAAATCATGAGGAGAATAAAGGTAATATCTGCAATAGAAGCTTTTCGGGATATTATGTTTATTTTTTTATTTAAAAATCCAGTTGGCGCGTAAAACTTATTTTTTTCATTCGAAAACTTTCACTTTCTAGGTAGATTGTTATGTCAAAGTTAGCCGGAAGGTCCGGAAAATTCTCCAGTTTTATGCTACACGCGCAACCTGTGGGCTACGAATCTACGTGGCGTGGACGCGCAGCCACTGCCAAGTTAAAAATTTGCACTAAGGGAAAGGTCAGGGTCAAAATGTCTACATATATGTAACATCATAAGGAAGTTACATATTAAATATAAACACCGTACCATTAAAAGCCTACCTGCTAGAGGCAAGGTTGGAGTTTTTTTTTTAAATTGCCCGAAGAGCAAGGTCAAGGTCAAAGTATCTACAAGTATGGTACCATAAGAGGTCATAAGAAAGCTCTCATCACAAGAAAGTCATTGAGATGGTTAGTAATGGGGGGTAAAAATGGAAGGAAAAAGAATACACCAAAGAGACATAAACCAAACACATATGATAAAAGTCCTCCAGTAAATTCCAATACACAAGAGATGGCTGATGAACCTGCTGAACATGATGATCGCAAGCGTAAGCTTGAAGAAGTTTCCCTTACAAGTGAAGATTCATGTCTAGGTATACAACAGTTCGAACGTCTCAAAGAAACTATCTCTGACGTCGTCAATACTGCAGTACATAATGAGATAGAGAGTGCAGCTCAGAGGATCACTGACTCAATAAAATTCATATTCGCCGAAAATTTCGACAAAATAGAAAATCAAATACTTGCTCTACAAACCAAACTTGACTCTAAATCGGAAGAAATTACACAATTAAAACATCAGCATACTGATTTACAAGCCCAAATCAAAGACAAAGATAATATAATACAAAATATGGACTTGACATTAGCAAATATGTCAAAAGACTTAGATGTGCTTAGACTCAGCGTAAACGACAATGCTCAATACTCAAGGAAGAACACAGTCCGTATTTTTGGAATTCCTGAATCTCCAAACGAGGATACTATGAGTGTGGTTAGCCACTTTTTAAAATCCACATTGAAATTAGATAATATTGACATTGAGGTTGCCCACAGAACAGGTAAAAGAGAGATTCATAGCATATGGCAAAATCAGGGTCACTTTTTTATTCATGAGGTCATGAATTATTCATAACGTCGATGACGTCACAATACATAACTTTAGAATCAATTTCGGAAGGCATAAACATCCCGCGTCAACATACAATTTTTAAATAATAAATTTCTACCCAATTGGTACCTCACATTCCATAGATGATCACATGATCGCTTGTTTACAAAATTAGAACACCGGTGCAGACGACAAGACAAGTTTCTGCAGATGGAATTGGTTTGTATTTAGACTTTGATTTTCAACTTCACGCCGAGAAAATGGCGCCATAGTAAGAAAATATGATAAAACACGTTTTTTGCAGCTTTCAGGAACCTACAAATCGAAACAGAACAAAAAACCAAGTATATTTACCGGAACTTTTTATCCGGAAGTGGCATTACAGGAAAAGAGAGTCTGTATTCAGTGGCCCAATATCGAAGGAACGGCCTTCAAATTTCAGGTTTTTGACAAAATCTAGTTAGGAATATAAATGAAAGTGCTTCATTTTCAGAATATTGCCAGGAACCTCCAGTTTATTGAGTTCAAATGCCGAATTCGCCCCAAGAATTCAAAACCGGTGTAGGGATAAAATAAAGAAAAGAGAAATTGCCCACATATAATTTATTGAGTATAATTTAGTTTTTTATTATCAAGCCCTTACAATTGCATTACAATGAAGTCAGCCATATTGTTTTAATATGGCGGTCGTATGCAAATTAGCAAACCGACCTTCATTTTGCCATATGGCCAGAAATCAGCATCGGTTTGCTCATTTGCATATTGTAATAGGTGGATCAAGTTCGGGTATCGACAATCCCATTGAACTGATAGGCAAAATAACGAAAAACATCATTATTTTCTTAATACGGGGCTGTACATCAAGTGCGGGGACACATTTTGACAGAAAATTCAATAATAAATCACACGAGTCATATCAGATTGTCCTCGGAGATAATTTCGATGTTCCTCAGCCCTTTGAAAATTTGAAGCGTGAGACCTTTAACATTTCATATTAAATATTTTGGGAAAATGGCTGAAAATGTCAAAATCCCCCACTTCGTTGCCACAATTTACCTACAAAGTCATTACAAAAACAAGTTGCGGGGGCAGAAATTAAAACTTCGAATCTCAAAAAAAATGCCACAACAAACCTTTTTCATGTAGTTTTTAAACTCGAGGTTCCCACGGAAGGTAAATATGCATCGATTTCAAAACGTATCAAGTCATCAAACTTGATTTTTCTCTGAAAATTCACGACTGGCGTTTTGTTTTGACATTGAAAACGTCATACGGAAATGTTATAGTGAGTCTAAAAAAGAAATCGGTAACGGATAAACCAAAAAACCCGTGTTTTACAGCAACGAAAGCAGTTTGACGACTTCTGCGTTTTCGAGGAATCCATCTTGTCACGTGGTTATTTTCTAATGAATATTCATAAGAAAAACCGACCTTCATTTCTGGATATGACTAGAGTAATACCCGTCAGTCCTATTTCTGGTCCAGCAAATTTATCTAACAACCTACTTGAAGCTCCGATGATGAACTCAACGTATGCATCAGCTGTTTCGCAACCAAATAGAAAACGTCCAATCATATGCAAGCTCCTTAGGCGTACTGACAAGATAAAGGGGATGAAAGCTAAGAGTAACCTTAAAAACATTCCAGGCGTATATGTTAAAGAGGAACTTGCATCTTACAATCTATTTCTGTTAAAAGAAGCCAGTAAACATAGTCTTTTAAATCAGCTTGGGCTTTTAACGGAAAAATATTTGTAAAGGGTCATGGTGACTTCAGCCGCCCAAAGAAGATTTCAGTGGTAGATGACATATCAAAAGTGTTACGATGACGCTCTCTGTATATATATACATGTGTGTGTTGATCATATACTGTTTAGTCATTATATTAAATGCTAACTGTAACGCTGGAAACAATGTGTTCTCATTTTTATTTTCTCTCATCTTATGTTTTAACACCTCAACTTAACTCATCAAGTTCTGTGTCAGTTTTTTAAATTAGCATATACAGAATAATAATACAAGTTATATATAGTGTAAAAAACTTACCCCTAAAAAAAACTTCGCTAAGATAAATTGATTTACGAGCATATGTGTTGGTTGGAATTATTTTGAGTAAAAATCTTATATGTTTATAACCAGAAACTCCTAGATCTATATTTAGTGTGAACTCGTTTTATTCCCAAATAAAGTTAACCTTGATTTATTTATAGACAGGTAGCTATATATAGAGCTCTTCAGTATAATGTGCAAACATGAAATCCTGTGTAACGTATTCTGGTCAAGACACTGTTGATCTCATTCTAATTTTATCCTGAGATTATGTGGCGATGGCTGGATGGCTTGAATAACCAGTGCCATATATCTCAGGCTATTGTTTGTTATTGATCATCTATATCACTGTAATGATATAGCAAATAAATTGCTGTGTCCATTAACTAGATCCTATATCTCATTAATATGAGTCAAAATCTCATTAATATGAGTCAAACTAAAAGTATGCACGGTTTTATGATACAAAATATGTAGTTTTGGTCAATATGAGTGGCATGTTATTTTTATTATTATCATAATTCTACAATCGAATCCAATTTGCAGCATTAGATAAATCTTTTTTTTTTTATATATTTGTCCTTTTGATAAATACCAGGGTATTGAATTTTTGTCTTACCTACCGACAAATTCCTAACTTGTTTTGTCCCATATCCCTGTTAATAATGTATTTTTATGCTTTTTTAACTATTTTCCGTACTGTGACTGTTTTTGTTTGTCATATGAAGTGCCTACAGCTAGCGTTGGAACCGATTTTGCGCCATTGTATTTCGTTCCTTTTTATCCAAATATGATTAGTGTACAGCAATATCGTTTATGTATCGGATCGTGGGATGGCATATTGAAAAGTATAAAAGAACTGATTTTGTTTGCCTCTTGTCTGAAAGATATATCTAAATTTCAGTACATGTTTATCATGTACCGTTATCACAATTCTCGGATTATTTAAGTCACAATACAAATTAACTATGATTATATTTTTGTTGTTACAATGTAATTATGTCGGGAACAGTTCATCCAAATCCCGGGCCAGTAAACCATGACCTTGCCATATGTCATATAAACTGTCGTAGTTTGTACGCTCTCGACAAAGAAGTGAATAGTAATACAGTTAAGGTAGTTCGATCCTAATAAAAATATCAGACAGAATTTTTTTCTTTTAAGATATTTTGTAGGTCTTAACCTATATGTTCCAAAAATAAAATAAAAATGGTATGTCACCGATCGTCTTTTCCCGTTATCTGGCTTAGAAAAATAGGCCAAATTCAGTATTTTTAGCTATATTTACAAAGAATATAAAGGGAACTGTGATAACATGCTTATTGTTTATCTTTCTTATAAAATAAATATCAGATAGATTTTTTTTTATTTTTTGATATTTCAGAGATATATACTTAAGCTATCTGTTACGCTGAAAAAATCTACATGTCACCGTTCGATTAAGAAAGTTATTTTACATAGTTTACGAAATAGACATTATTTACGGGAAAAGGGAGCTAATTCGCGGGAAAGTGTATGCCAATCTATTATGACGTCACAGTGAATAGGCCAATACAGGAATATTCCGGCTTGAAAATCAAGTCAATTCCGAATCTGACTCGTGTTACACAAATGCGCCAATCGAATGCGTCGATCTACCTTAAGTTAGAAGAAATTGAATCTGTTTTGTGTAAAAAAGAGTGTTTCGACGTTATATGCATGTCAGAAACGTGGTTATCTAGCAAAATATCCGATGAAGAAATACACATTCATGATTATACCGTTTATAGACATGATCGCGATAACCATATGCGTCTGATCGTTTACAATCGGAACGTAAGTTGGATGTCGAGATTCGTGGTCTTGAACTCGTGTGGGTTGAAATAAAAACTTCAAGCTATAAAATTATGATTGGTTCATGTTACAGACCACCAAACCAGAGGTCCAACGAAAAAGAAAGGTTTTTATTTTTATTACAAGAGTCTTTAGACTCGGTGAGACAATTGCTGCCAGATGCAATATTGATATTTGGTGATTTTAACGACAAATGCCAAAACTATGGCATGCCGTTTTCATATTTATTCGCTATTTAAGATATATCATATAATATATAAGATATCACATATATTATATAAGATATCTTATTTAAAATATAAGATATCTTATATAAATTAAAATATATGAGATATCTTATATTTTATATAAGATATCTCAATTAATATATAAGATATCTTATATATGAATTAAGATATCTTATTTAATATATAAGATATCTAATATACTAATAGAGATATCTTATATATTATATAAGATATCTCATTTGAAAGTTTAATATAGATATCTTATATACTAATAGAGATATCTCATATGACATATAAGATATCTTATATATTAAATAAGATATCTTATATATTAATAAAGATATCTTAATTGTGTAATTATATAAGATATCTTATATACCATTTGAGATATCTTATATAATATATAAGATATCTTATATATTGAAGAAGAGACATAGTTCTGCTGTAAATGCTATTGGAAAATATGACGGGTGGAAATTGGATCAGTATTAATTGCAAAATAAAAAAAAATGTAATATTGTACACGTAGCACGTAATTAATGTAAGACCGGAGATACGATCCTAATCCCATAGATGGCTGGATACTGGATCGGTATCAATAAAATAATACAAAAATATATAAAAATTAGACAAAACAATGTTAGGGTTAGGGTTATATCTTTCGAGTAGACGAGTAGATTTTGGAACAATATTCATTTGAGGATCGATCCTTTAAAATATGGGGTATGGAAAAGGGGGTTCCAGTCGATTTTTTGCATTTGTTGTCAATTTTGCTAGAGAATCTTCACGAAATCCAAAAAATTTACAACAAGGGAGGGGGTCCTACACACGGAACCACTCTTTTGAATCCAACAATAGTATCAACGAAACAAAATCTATAGAACGTGGGAAAATATTTCCTCTGGTTTCTCATAACTGTCAAGCTAAGCAAGAAATTCGGTACATAAATTTTTTGATTTGCTAAAAAAAAAAAAATAAGCCTATGAAGACTTCATTTTAAGTGCTTTCAAGTAAATAAGATATCTCATATAATATATAAGATATCTCCTTTATTATATAAGATATCTTATATAATTTTAACATATAAGATATCTTATATAGCATATGAGATATCTTATATATTAAATGTGATATCTTATATATTAAAGGAGATATCTTATATATTATATGAGATATCTTATTTACTAAATAAGATATCTTATATAAATATACATATAAGATATCTCATTTAATATATAAGATATCTTATTTAATATATAAGATATCTCATATAATATCTAAGATATCTCATTTAATATATCAGATATCTTATTTAATATATAAGATATCTTATATATTATATGAGATATCTTAAATAGTGAATAAATATGAAAACGGCATGCCATACAAAACTGGTTTGATGATCATTCCCAAAGTGAATTGGGTAAAAATCTTTTTACTTTCTGTGAGTCAAATAATTTTATTCAGTTAATTAATGAACCTACGCGATATACCGAGTCGAGTTCATCTCTGTTAGATCTAATTTTGTGTGATTCTCCCTTCTACATTACTGAATTTGGTGTGTGTCCACCATTAGATAAGCTTGATCATTGTACTACTTACTGCAAATTAAATATTACTATTCCAAAACCAAAGGCTTATAGCCGGGAAGCATGGGACTATAAAACGGCCGACTTCAACGCCATTAATGAGGCTCTTTTTAACGCACCCTTTTCAACTGCTTTTGAAATTTATGATGATATAAATGATATAGTTTCTTACATATATGACTTAATTTCTCTAATACTCCATGACTTAATTCCCCATAAAACTGTTGTAATAAGACCAAAGGACAAACCCTGGATGTCAAATGAAGTACGTAGGATGTTTCGGATTCGGGATAGAGATTTTAAAAAAATTAAGAAAAATCCATCCGATACAAATAAACTTTCTTATATTATCTCTAGACGGGAGGCAAACAGACTTAAACGTGATGCCATGAAACGATATCAAAATAAAATTGTTGAAAAACTTTCAGACCCAAACCTTGAATTGAAAAAATTCTGGTCCCTTAGTAAAAATATATTGGGTTCAAAATCTCAAAGAAATATACCCCCAATATCAAATAACGGTTCAAATGTGAGTGACGATGTAGAAAAAGCAGAATTGTTCAATAACTTATTTGCTTCTCATATGCAGTTAGACCCAATTTACACAAGTTATCTACCTCCTTTTCAGTTGATCTGTCAAAACAAACTCGAGAATATGAAAGTAAATGAGTCAGAAGTCTTAAAAATGTTTCAGTCAATAAATATTCATAAGTCATCTGGTTCTGATGGCTTAAACAATCTCATCTTACATCGATGTGCTCATTCTCTTAGTAAACCTTTTACCAAAATATTCAATTATTCTTTAGCTAAAGGTGTGTTTCCCTTCTTACATTTGTCCTGTGTATAAAAGTGGTGATAAACAAATTATTACCAATTACAGACCTATAGCCTTACTATCGTTAGTCTCCAAATGTCTTGAGAAAATAGTGTACAAGTATTTGTATAATCATTGTGAAGAAAATAATTTACTTATTGAAAACAATAGTGGTTTTAAGCGTAATGATTCTACCATTAATTTACTAGTTGATATCACTCACACAATTTATAAATCAATAGACGAAGGCAGGGATGTTTGTGCTGTATTTTTAGACGTTTCGAAAGCATTCGACAAAGTTTGGCATGGGGGTCTGGTTTTTAGCTCACCTGGCTAAAGCCAGGGTGAGCTTTTGCCATCACTT
>MJUU01037919.1:10337-49340 GCA_002080025.1 Modiolus philippinarum
ATAAGAAACGCAACAAAAACAATAAGTCTCCCAAACTTCGTTTGGGAGACTTAATAATAAGAAACGCAACAAAAACAATAAGTCTCCCAAACTTCGTTTGGGAGACTTAATAATAAGAAACGCAACAAAAACAATAAGTCTCCCAAACTTCGTTTGGGAGACTTAATAATAAAATGTTTTGCCTAACAAATGTTATTTTTATCAGTTGTTTATGTCCTTTGCACGTAGATTCACTAGCTTTTAAGAACACATTTTTTCATCTATCTATCGCTAAATTTTTATCACTTTGAGTCTATTTTAATGATTTTGCCTTATATTTCAGACCTTTTCTGAGCAGAAATGACAATTACATAAAAAAGTTAATTGCACAGTAAATTTAAAGTCCTATTAAAGTAAAATTTCATTTCCGATTTTGTTTTTACATTCAATGACTTTTTAGACTGAAGAGCACTTAAAACGTCCTTTTAATGTTTTGTCAATATTAAAATTTCAAAACTAAACATTACGAAATAAAGACCTTCTGTTGTTGTATAATACAACGCAATTTTACAGTTTTCTCAAACAGAGAAAGATATAAAAAATATTTCTGAAAACAATTAGACCTGTTATCATTAGAAAAATATTGTTCGATAGAATGATGCGATAAATGATTATATAGATTTATGAATCATGTTCAACTTCCTAACTAAGGTTGTTCGGTTGGGTTGTTTAAAATGTATCTTAACCAAAACCAAGAACTGAGTACCGGAATAGGTTAAAGTATTCCGTCGTTAATATTCCATGTTCAGTTGGCATTTTTTGTCAAATGTAAGTTACACTGTACTATGAACATTTAATGAAAAAAAATTATGTAATGAACTTGTAGATTGACTTGTATAAGTGAGCTATGAATACTGAGACAAGGCACCATCCATAAAACATGCATGAATTCAACAAAATGGCAAGGAAATTTCAAAAAAATTAAAAACTTGAGAAAGTAAATGCTTCCCAATACTATTATTAAATGTTTTGATATAAACTTCCGGATAAAACTGTAAGACACATATGATGCCCCCACCATTCCCTCTTCCCATTTCACAATTATCTCTCACATTCCCTTTTGCATAGCTCTATCCTCATCTGATAATGGCTTTCTTTTTAAGATCCTATCGGTAATTTGTTCTCTATCAGCTTTTACACATATTTCGGTTTATGGATTTCCACATGTTTTGATTTGATCTGTACTTAAGAGACATAAGTTGTAGAAAAAATCGCATATGCAGAATTTAATTCACAGTAACTTTGTCTTTCTGTTATTCATTACCACTGGGCCGATACAACTGTTGGTGGACTGTTAAACCCCTTGGGTATTCACCAACCCGGTAGCCAGAATTTCGGTGCTGACCCGAAAACCGATTTAATTTGAAAACATGCAATAAATTTTGTTAAAACCTAAGGAGTATCTCCCTCTAGCATAGCTCTGTCCTTATCTGATTTTCGGCTTTCCTTTTTAGATCCTATTTGTAACTTGTTTTCTATCTGCTTTTACACAAATTTCGGTATCACATGTTTTTATTTGATCTGCACTGAATAGACATAAGTTGTCGAAATCCGCTTATGCAGAAAATAAATTCAGAGTAAATTTGGTGTTTTTTTTAATTCGATATAAGACATGGATATCTTTCTAAGCACTTGATCAACAATTTTTAACTAACACAGCTTACAGATATAAACAATTATGAGTTATGTAGAAATAAACTTAAATAAAATCGCCAAGTACAACTTCAACCTACAAAAAATGGATTTAGGCCAAAATCTAAATTGTGGCAATATGCACATCTTAATTAAACTTCAATACACGTCTATATATGGCGTTTAGATCCTAAACATAATCCTAAACACATTTTTGTCCCGGTTTTTTTTACGCCAAAAAATTTAAACGCGTTTAAAATCTAAACACGTTTAGAGTTGTTCAGAGGGTGTGGCGTTTTGTTTACTTTTGTTTCGTCGTAAATATTTGTTTATTTATTTCTGTATCTATTTATTTATTTATTTATTTATTACATCAAAAATTCTTCTCTATAGTTTTGCTTCAGTGGAGAAAGTGTTGCCAGTCAAATCAGCAACTGTAGCTTTCTTTTCCTGAAACGACATAAAAAGGACAATCATTAAGCAATAATATATATATATTCAATAATATAAAATTAATATAGCGAGAAATATGTTGAAACACAATCCTATAATATATATTTTTTTGAAATTACAAAAATCATACAAAAAGTAAGTAAAAATGAGTATGTTCAACTACCCCTCAAAGTCACAAAATTTGGCTAAAGTCTAAACCATAACAATATGCACTTTTGCAATACATGCTAATCACTTTGCAAATTAAAATAAATGTAGCATTGATATTGTTGGAGTTGTTATCCTGAATAAGAGCTTATTAGGTATGGGACGGGCAGAGTTATTAACTAACAGATGAGGGTAAAACAATAAGTCCCAGGCATAAACACTTTGAAAATGTATAAAAACGTAAGCAATTATTCTACACCACATGCTACATCCATAACATTGTAAGTTGAGACTTTTCAATCAACCGACACTACGAATATATGGAAACTAAGGATCTCCAATAAAAAGACTTTGTTATGATCATATCATGTTGGAAAACCGGAACATCTATCAAAGGAATTGTCGATAAACACCAATATAGAAATAAAATTTACTAGCCTCACTAGTGAGACAGTAACATTGTAATAAAAGATTTGATTTTTTGCTATATAAAAGAAGCAATAAGCATTAAACGCAAGTAAATTATTACATGTAAAAATTTTTAACGCTTTTATATTCAAATAAAAATGCATTAATCGAGGACTAGTAACCTATGAGTGGCCATTCATGTCATTGGTGGTATAAATATACGGTATAGAAATTTTCATACCGTTAAAATAAGTTTTAACGCGCCGATTTTGATTTTCAATGCGTTGGTTTTGATAATCAACGCGTTGGTTTTGACTTTCAACGTGTTAATACGAAAAACTAACGCGTTGAATGCTAAATCATTCGACATAAAAGTTGTGGAAACTATACCGTTAGTTTTTAATTTAAACGGTGTAGTTTCTTCTACTTTCTAATACTCGACAACCAATCAAAAGTGTCGTTGCATGATTGTTCCGAATGTTGGGGATGGTGTCTAAAATGTGTAAAGTGTACCCGTACCAGTACCAAGAATCCCCGTACTCAAATCAATTTTTGTGAATCAAAAGGCATAATCATCATAAAATAGTATTAAAATAATATTCTTTTAGACACAAAGCAACTCATTGTAAAAATAAAACATATTAAAATTTGAGGTTCTAAAATCATTCCATATTGTCACCTCTTCGTTTAAAAGATTGTAAAATGTATTTTTTCCTAAAACATCACTCGCTTTGCCCAAGTTATTGTCATAAAAGTATACATATTCACCTATTAAAAATTGTATTTTATAATGGAAGACAACTCCTCAAGTCGGATTTGCAAATTAAAAGTGCTGTAAATCTTCGACACAGTTAAGGGAACATGACTGGCATTTAAGGTATCGTATTTTCCTGTAAAAACTTACACGACAATATTTTCTACAAAAACATTACTGTGTTTCCTCATGTAATATCGTTAGATGCAATAAAGATATCTTTATCTTATTCAGATTTTGGATACGGGGATTTCATAGTACGGACAGAGACATATATTATCTACATGTCTGGTACGGGTTACACGTTTTAGACACGCCGATGATCCTTACATTGATCGTATTTTCTTACATATACAATAACTTCCAAACAATATTTGACACAAAACTTCATGGTGTATCCTAATTAAAGTTCTTATTTACTTCATCATGAACAAATAAAGGGATATGGAGTAAATGTACATGGGACAAAATCCCTATAATCACGTGGTAAGATTAATCAAATGGAACAACGCTTTGATTGTTGTTCTTCATCTTGAAGTCACCATGAGGCCTTCAACAAAGCGCTCTTACCTTATAGTAAGTTCAAGATGGCCCCTAGCACCGGTTAAAGCGGAATTCACTTGCTGAATGTCGAACAACGCCACATCCATCATTATTGCATGGATGCGGGGTTGTCAACAAGCATTATATATCGGGCAAAGTACTCTTACAAACACTGTCATCCTTTGCCCGACAAAGAGACCAATGCAATAGACAATACAACATATAAACGATAACAGGGCACTCATCGAGTTGTTTGTAAGAAAACTTGGCAATCCAAATCGGGAGATGTAGGCAATATTTATACAGACGGCCAGAAAAAATAGTTTAATTTTTTACAAAACAAGAAAGCCAAATGTTAAATTTTGATAGTGCATTCATATGAGAAATTCTCACATGAACAAGTACACCATAAATGAAAATATACAGAGCATACATCTCAAGCACCGGGAATATTTTTACGAACGACACACTGCACGAGAGACAAACTCCACGGTAAATGAACAAATAAAGGGATATGGAGTAAATCAAATGGGACAAAATCCTTATAATCACGTGGTAAGATTAAGCAAATGTTCATTTCTACAAAATTTCACAAAAGAATGAAGATTTTACTCTCTTATTCAGATTTGGGTACGGGGATTTCGTGGTAAGGGTTACACATTTTACACAGTTTGATACCATATTTTCCTTTCAATAACTTCCGAAACAAATTTTCCACAAAAAATGTAAGTGTTTTAGTACTAATTTACTTTATATATTTGCAACTTTAGCACAGATCATACAGATATATATATATATATTCATGCTAAATTATCATTTTATGTATACAAACACATATAAACCTATAAATAAATAAGTTTTTCTTTTATTATTATTTTTTCCATTAATTGATCACACATTAACCTGCCCGTGTCTAATGCACTAAACCAAGTTTTAGGTCAATTTAATGCAACAGTCACCGGGGGACGTTGCCAAAAAAAGTTATGATATATCTAATTTATTGGAAATTCTGGTTCTATAATAAATTTCTATAAATTTAATTTACTCATTTATTTAGTTTTTTCTTCCTACCTACCCGTGTCTGATGCACGAAACCAAGTTGTTTAAGTTGGTTTAATACAAAAGTCACCAGGGGATTGCCAAAAAAAGTTTATGATAGTTCAAATTCATTAGAAATTCTGGTTCTATGATATATTTCTATAAGCCTGACTCATTTATCAATAACTTACCCATGTCTGGTGCACCAAACCAAGTTTTTATCATGATCAGTTAAATGCAGAAGACATCAAGGGACGTTGCCTAGTAAGGTGTATTGACAAGGTCGGCATTAGAATTGAATAAAATAAAATTATAATTGAATAAGCAAATAAAAATAATTAAGTTTCATAATCTAATTATACAGTGTTCTTCTTTTGCTACATATAACAAAGAAATGATAATCTTATTCAGATTTGGGTACGGGGATTTTGCGGTCGGTAGCGGTTGATGCATTGCTATCTTTTATCAAAATTATTGCTTTCGGTTATTAGTCTATATATTTAAGAATTGAATGCGTTATTTTGAAGTTTCATTGGTGTATGAAAGTGTTGACCGAAGCACATTTTTAATGAAGCGCTTAATTCATGTTGAAAATGTTAGCCCGGTCAACACTTTCATATCCCTATGAAACTTCAAAATAATGCATTCAAGTCTTATAATTACATTTTGAAACGAAATTATAAACAGCAAATTTATTCAAAGGATAGTACATCATGTACAATGGCATTTTATTTTTACTAATTCATCCGCAACGTGGTCATATGATCAAATGTGTTTCATTGCAACTTCACACTGATATGCCGCGTGAGCGATGTTCACCTATTTAAATGAATACGCGTGAAATGTAATTATTTTGATTTAATATACTGACGAGACATAATATCGCAAATAACCATTATCAAATTTAAATTTGCAATTCTATTGTTATTGCTATATTAAATTTTTACTTTTTTCCCAAAGAAATTACACAATACCGGACTTGCAGTAAATTTGAAGCGCTAAAGAGGTAAAGCCTGTCGTCAATTTATCTCTTAAATTCTTATAGAAAACCACAAACAACTTATCTATATAGAGACAAAGCTTTGCATAAAGGTGATTTTACTAAGATGCATTGGCGGATAAAAGGGGAATCCTTGGGTTGAAAACTTTTTGAAGAAAAAAATAAGTCTCCTGGAAAATTTAGGTAAAAATTGAAAAAAAATGTTTAAAAAAATGACCCCCCTTTTTTATAGAACCTGTTTTTTCAAAGACTGGATCCACCGATGAGATTTATATATTTTTTCAAAAATCAATATATTGTCATTTTTCAAAGTTGATTAATTCAGGAAATTTATTAAGCCTTTGTGTGTCTTGTCGGTTTTCTAGTTACTTTACTTTATGTCTATATGAGTCTAGGATGATGTTTATTTCGCTGAACATGATTACTCTTCATTTAGGGGCCGACTCCGACCTGCCTTTGGGTTTCCTCACCGTTCATTGAAGATATTATGGTGACTTTGAGTTGTTATTACTCCCCTTTGGCTCGTTGTCTCTTTGACACATTCCCCGTTTCTCGTATTCTTTCTAAAACTGTGATGTGATCAACTTTTAAAGTTTGTGAACACTTCAATTTGATACTTCGCATATTTCACTTTACTGCCAAATCTGTTTGCAATTTAATGCCACGAATGAAGTTTGAACTATAGCAATTCTACATACCCTACACTTTAACGGTGATTGTACTTAAGGGGACATTTACAAGAGGAGCAAAGACTGACTGCTGACATAAGCATTTGGTAGCTAATAAAATTTAGATAAGTTTCAACGTATACGTAATACTGGTATGCGAAGCCTTTGATGTGGAAGATGATTGTATAAAATTCATTAAAAACCTGGTGGTTTGATGAAACATTACCATTCAATTGTCGTGTGTAGATTTATCAAATCCGAGAAATTAATTACGAAAATTGTTGAAAAAATGATATGAACTTTTATTGTCTAAATGTAAAGTATCAATTGTTTATCTATCCACACACATTACGCCATAGGAAAAAATGCCTCTTTGCATATGGTAACCAATATTAATTTTGACCAGATAGATATTTATGTCATTTCAATTTTCGAAATAAGATTATTTCAAAACAGTCACGTGTGATAAGAATCCAATATCATTTCCCACTACTTGCCATTTCCATGATATTCGAATCTTAAAATGATACGAAAGCTATATGTATGAGAGTATTTGCTGTATGATAAGAATCCAATATCATTTCCCACTACTTGCCATTTCCATGAGATTCGAATCTTAAAATGATACGAAAGCTATACATGCACCTAATGTAAGTATATAGAGGCAAAAAAAAAACAAAAATAAAAACAAAAAACAAAAAAAAAACATACCACTGGATAACATGTTGGGGGAAATTATTTCATAGAGGAGACAGTTGTCAGTTGCACTTACTTTTGCAATAAAAAATACGACTCTGCTATTATTCCATCTTAGATCATAGTCACGGCTAGCAGATACAAAATGTAGTTGCTACTCTTGTCACCGGATACAACGTTGTGTATGGTGGTGGTAGTGGCGAAAAAGGGGGGTATTTACTCTAAGATACTTAAAAAGACAAGTGAACAATTATTTGATGCCTACAAAGTTATATTCCCGAATCTTGTTTTCTTTTTCTTATAAGCAATTAGAAATTGTAAGATTTTTGCTGATATTAGGTAATTTTAGTCATTTCAATCTACACCAGGGGTTTTCTCGATAACCATTTAAGCTGCCGGATCATTTCCCATTTTATAACAGCCCGGGCGTACCAGTGCGATAGTCAGCTTAGCCCAGAATCCGAGCTTTATCTATTTTAGTTTCTAAGCGCTGTAAAGGCATTTCATTGTTAGTGCTGAAATTGTACCTGACATTTCATTCCATCCTAGATTTAAAATTGCATTTAAAGACGAAACTGGAAAATATAGACTTGAGAAGTGGCATTGTATAAAAGACGGTGGAGATAATAGACGGCCAAACTGAACTGCAAAAACGTACAATTTTTGCAGTAATATGTATAAGGAAATTGCAATGTATTTTTTAACTTGTAAAAGTTTCTATATACTGAGATGAAACAGCATGATGCATCAATTATGATACGTTTTAGCGGATTTTTTGGTACTCGGCATCTTTGAAACTCGAGCTTTGAAATTCAATAATCTTAGTAAAATTCGATCTTAATCTAATAAGGGTAAAAACACTGAATGCATGATACATAATAAAGAGACTATGGTGATGTAACAAGAGTTTTTAACATATAGAACAAGAAATCGTCGATTTTAATCTGTCATGAGTGATCATATGGAACTTATCATTTCTTCGTGCAGTAGTTGTAATAAACGATAAGCGCGTGAATACCATTGATAAATTTACAACCAATCAGATAACTTGTTTCATATGATTCGGGGGAAATTCTAGTTGCTGATTGGCTGAAATATCATTTGTCACCGAATGCGTACGGGGACAGATTTATTGAAACGACCCTACAAATAATTATTACCCCAAAAATGGTTTGCAACCATAAGTTGGGTACCAATAAACCGGTTTAACCCTGCCACCGGCTTCTGCTAGTGTCGGTATCAAGTCCGGTTGTCCTGAGTTCCTATCGTCGTTTGTCTTTTGTCATATTTTTTTTCTTGTGCAGTTCCATGTTAGATTATGACATGTAACAGTATTTTCCAGCCATTGTAGGTGTTACTTATTATCACTTTTATTTAATATAATTCAAGTCTTAAAATTGACCTCGGTGTGAAACTTCGCGTTTGGTGTAAGTCAAAGTATCAAAGCAAGAACAACTAACCTTTATCTATTGGTGGTAACTCTATATATAATTTTAAACAAATTTCTAAAATCTTGTCTTGAAAAAAAAAACAAAAAAACAAAAACAAAAACAAAAAACAAAAAACTGACCTAACTAGTCACTTTTAGGTTTTGCCATCCGTTTTGAAGGTATTGGAGCTTTTTAACGTCGCTGGAATGAAATATAAAGAATACCGAAGTTGAATTAAAACAGTAAATTTCGTTATGCTGTACACGTGTTTCAAGGAGTAACCTCTCATCACCAGCATGGAAAGCCATAATCCAAAAGTCGTCAAAAAGAAGTACTCAAACCAAATCCAGTACCAAGAACATCTACCGAGTGCAATACACGGAATGAAGCCTTAGTGTTTTTAAGTGGTTAGAATTTCGATAAAAACAGTAAATTTCTATAACGCGCAAGGTAAAATTTCGTGTCAGACAAGTCTGACTATTGAGCTTGTAAATACCCTCGGGGACCTCTGGTCCACCAGCAGAAGCATCGGCCCAATGGTTCAAAATATAAAAATACCGAAGTTGCATAAAAACAGTAAATTTCGTAATGCTGTACACGTGTTTCAAGGAGTAACCTCTCATCAGCAGGATTAAAATCAAATACGGAAAGCCATAATCTAAAAGTCGTCAAAAAGAAGTATTCATTTCCAAAAATATCGAAACAGGAAGCCAAATCCAGTACAAAGGACAGCAATATGTTAGGCCTTGTACTGAGTTTGGTTATTTTACATATTATTTAGTCACAATAACGAAAACATGGCCTAAGGCCCTAAACATGGTTTAACACCGGATATTATGATTACAAAATATTTTGATCATTTCCTCTGAAACCACTGAAACAAATTCAACCAAACTTTATAAAACAATGCATTGAGGCCCTTTACCAATGTCGCTCATTTCTTTCGAATTCGTCAAAAAACATTGCTGTCAGCGCGGAATAAAGTTAAATATTGAACCCTATGGGATCTAATCTGTACTAAAATAGTATATGGCAGGGCTTTCGCAAAAATTCACTCATTTCATCAAGATCCGCGAAGAAAAAGCCATCATCGCGGAACATAGTTCAACATTTAATCCTTTGGGAAATGAACCACTTTTATCATCTGCTCTGAAACCATTTAAACAAATTTTATCAAACTGCACTTGTATGATGTATGATTGGTCTTAACAGAGATCGTCCGGAACCGACAAAACAAAGGCCGTCACCGCAGAACACAAGTTAACATATACTCAAATTTTTACTATCTTTCAAACCAATGAGCAACATTCAACCAAACCAAATGCAAGAGTTGTGTGTTAAAAGTCCTTTACTCCTATTTTTTAGATGAAACAAAATACATGGCTGGCAGTGTGGAACTAAATTCATTATTAGTAACTATTTGAAAAATCATAGTTTTGATCAAAGCCCTAAGGCAAACTTTACCAAAATTTGTAGAAATGAAAGAAATAAATAAGACAACGATGCCTTTTTCCAGCTACACAAGCATATCAATTATCTTTTGCACCTTTAACCAATATATGGATACGCAGGAGAGCACTTCAAATGCTTGGAGTTGATTGTCCAAACAGCGTCAGCTTTTACATCGTATTCACAGATTCACACTTTTATAAACTTTTGATTCTGCTTATGATTTATCACCAAAAAACTTTGTAAATTTAATTTCACTGAATGGGAACATACAATTTGACCATTGATACATTCTTCCGAACTGAGCAATTGACACTTAGAGAACCAATTAGAGACCTTATAGAAAATGGTTCCTCTATAAGAAAATCACGTTAGACTGGAACGTGTGTAACCTTTGTTAGCTTTGAACTGCACTTGTTGTCAAAATATATTGATATTTTCTTTGATCTGAACATATTGAACGAGACGAGTATGCCATCTTGATACGATGGATAGAATCAAACATTATTTTTAATTGTATTATTTTAAGAGCGTTCGTAGATATTGTTATTTAAGTTATTTACTACCTGTTATCAGATATATTAAAATTATTGTTAAACGACTTGAAAAATAAAACAGTCACAGTTTTGGATCATTGGCGTGATATAGCAAGATGAAGACGGGACGCGACACGTTGGTCCCCACAACTGACGTGAACAATATTATACAGTTATTTAATGTGTAGCCAGGCAATAGACCAGTATATTTTCCCGAGGTAATGGAAACAGCTCAGTTTTCTATTGCCCGAAGCCAACGGCTGAGGGCAATAGAACACTTAGCTGTTTCCATTACCGAGGGAAAATATTTCTGAGCTATTGTCTGACTACACATTAAATAACTGTTTTATTACCTAATCTGCACAAAAGCAAAATAAGCTGTGGAAATGGCCGTCTGCAAAACTCAAATTCACTGCAGATTATTTTAGTTAAATTATTATTCTGATACACAAATTATCATTTGTAGCTAAGATGCTTAGTAAATCTGAAAAAAATATAATTGTTTTTTTTTTTAATTTACAATTTCAATATCTAAAAATGTGCTAAATGATAAATGTTTTCAAGTTGATTCATTTCATAATGTTAATGAATGCGCATTTCGCTTTACACATTTTCAAAACCATAATTAGTTCTGTCAGTCAGAACTCTAGCAGATTTTTGTGTTCCATGTGCCTTGTAGTATTTCTCTCATTATATATAATTTCATGTTGTTTATTACAAAGAATGTGAGTAGAAATAAATTTCATAAAAAAAAGATCAATTTTACTTAAATCAATATGGTTTTGACCAATAACATTAGCCAGGAAATAGAACTGTAATGGATATTCATGAAATTGTTTTGACCAATCACAGTAGCCAGGCAATAGAAGGTAATGAATATTCATGGTGAAATCATTTTGACCAAGCAATAGAACACACCAGGCAATAGAACACAGTGACATAGCACACTTAATTGTAACAATCTCCAAAATAGTTCAAAATACAAAATACTTAATAAAACATATAAAACAATACAATTAGGTAATAATTTTAATTATTATACCTCCTGTAAGAAAGTTCTATTAAGTTTCTAATTATCATTTGAAGTTACGCAAAGAAAAGAGTGTCGTCGTGTCGTCTGCTACATCGTTAAGATTTTTTTATTTATTTTGACAGTATTTTTGTTGACTTTTCATACTGTGAAACATCTTAAACAGACTTTTTGTCAATGTAACTTTTCAAAATAGTCAACAGTCAGTATAATAATAATATTAATGTTGTGTTTTACATTGACTATGGAAATTAGTAGCCAAGGTGATGGACAATAGTGCACCCCCCTTCGGGTCGTGCACTATTGTCCATCACCCCTGGCTATTTTCGCATAGTCAATGTAAAACACAACATTGTTATGGTACCTCAGGGATTTGTAATTGAAAATAGCCTGGTTTGCATTATATTTTAAGATGGCATCCTTTGTGTGATATTTTAATGTGGCCTCCCCTGCCTACCTAAGGGCCGGGTACTGAATCGGTACCGATTTGAAACCTGGTTTAAAAAATCTTTGATATAACCAAAGTGTCCGAGTTAAATATATGCGATCGCATGGGAAGCGTGTTCGTGAGATCTTTCTTGGGTCCATAGAAGATTGTAGCTTTTGCTCTCACCTGCAAAACACGGGCTTGTCCTACAGTTCTATAAATAACACCAATAGCGCAATAACATTATCCCACACCTGGCTTTAAGTGCATGCTATACTGTAAGCATACTTCAGTTAGTTATCTTCATCATGCAATATCGCACCAGTGGAATTTAATATTGTTGCCATTTGTCCAATCGATAAAAGTGTTGTTTTATTCACTGACAACGAATCTTTGATTAAACAGAGAATAAATATATTCATACGCATATTCATTTGTGAATTAAATAAAAGTAACCACAAAAGTCCGAAGCAATTAAAGGGAAAGACCGTAAAACGTCCGACAGCACCGAGAACACGCACCCCAACACAAAACATTTTAAACAATAGAAAATAGAAGGGAAACGGGGAATGTGTCAAAGAGACAACGACCCAAAGGGGAGTAATAACAACTCAAAGCCACCATAAGATCTTCAATTGACGGTGAGAAAACCCCACACCTAACGGCAGGTCGGAGTCGGCCCCTGAACAAAGAGCAATCAAGTCCAGCGAAATAAACATCATCCTTTACTCCTATAGACATAAAGTAAACTAACTAGAAAAAGGACAAGACACACAAAGGCTTAATACTTAGGACAGGCGCAAACCTGCTGCGGCGGGGTTAAACTAGTTTTATTGGATCCAAACCTTCCCCCTACAGCCAATGTGATAAATCAAAAAACAATCGTAACAACAGTAAATTTCAGTTGGCAACAGGACTGAGTCAATTGTGATACATGAAAATGAAAGAACTAAATATACGGACAAAAACATGAAATCACAAGAGACTACTAACAGTTAACTAACATGCCAGCTCCAGACCCATCACCAACTGACAAAGTAAGTTATGTACCCTCAGTATACAGCTTCCACCAAGAACCCTTCCTGTGAGGAGTTTAGAATAATGATTTCATGTATATACCGGAATACATAACCCGTGTCCATGCAATACAGATTTTAGAAATTTAGAATGTGTTTAGTTAAATTGCAAAGACCCTATCAAAAAATCAATGTTAATACCAAAGAAGGCCATACGTAATGAGCCTTCATATTCCCGACTTAGTGAATTGAATAACATGAAAGGACTCTAGAAAAGACTTTTTGTGCATACAGTGCTTAACTAAGCATTGTACAAATAATATGTGCTGGAAAAAGTTCTCCTTCTATTAATTGCGTTCCTTAACAAATGTATAAAATATATAAAAGCAAATATTACATTCAATATATATTTATTATATCTCATATCAGCTGATGTTGGCTTACTACTCCACTTCCTATCCAGCATCAGGTTAAACAGCTACGTACCCAATACTGTCCACACCAATTTGCAGACTTCTTCAGGTAATGACTGGAACCGAACGCTCTGACGGCAGTAAAATAATCTAACGGAAATAAACGACAGGTGATTCCCTTCTGCCTACAACGCCTGTGCATATTGTAATAAAACTTGACATCACAAGTGTATCTACTTAAACCGTAACGTTTGCCCTGAAAATATGAAAAAAACATCATATTCTTTTAATCAATTTGCTGTTCCAGATAGGCTGTTTACTTAAAATACAAACACACGATGAATTCCATTCAGGCAACGTCAAAGTAAATGCACACGAGACAATTCCACTCATCTCTACCACTCAGATGTTTGAATTGTTTTCATGAGACCTTCCAGAATGAGATAACCTATCCTAGGGTCGTCCTAAACTTACTATGAGGTTTGAGCAAAGCTCATTGATGAAGGCCTCATGGTGACTTCAATATAAAGAACAATAATAAAAGCATTATTCCATTACTTTGTTTTACTAGTATTTGTAGAGACTTTGTCTCATATACATTTACTCCATATCCCTTCATTGCTGATGGAAAATGACAAGTTCAGCAGTAAAACAAACAATACCAAAATTGTAGTAAGATGAGCAATATTCTGATTATATCGTCTACTGTCTTTGTAAAGGAAAAGACATATTATATATTATTAAACATAATCATTCAGAAAATGACATAAAACATTATTTAACCATTACAGCTTACATAATACCTGACACTTTTCAGACTCCCGTATTTTTCTAATTATGTTTCGAATTGATCATTAAAAAGCTATTCGACTAAGAAAATCGTAAATACATGTATTGACAAGGCTCATTGTTGAAGGCCTCAAGGTGACTTCAAGATGAAGAACAACAATAAAGCGTTGTTTCATTGCTTTTTACCATGTATTTGTAGATACTTTGTCTTATGTTCATTTACTCCATATACCTTCATTGCTTATGCAATGTTCAAAAGAGTCTTGTCAGGCCAGTGATACATTCTTAGCATCTAAGCCTGTAGTAAAGAATATCTAAACGCGACTTATGACTAATATTTATGACTAGTACCTCTAGCCCTAACTTTAAGATAGAACTACAAGTACTTATAGCTCCGAACTCATATATTACCTTGGCCGGGCTCTTGTGGTCAACAACTTATTTCAAAGTAGGTCGGCTTACTTCTGTTTAATATTCCCACCAATAACTTCTTATAACATTTGCTGATACGAGTTATTATTTGGATCATTAAAATGCGCAAAATTTGGAAGTTTATAGGGAAATTCTATGAATAACGTCGACCCCTTAGCCAAAAACTTTAATTTAGACCGAGTTATAAGTATCCGACAACTTACTTAAAAAGTTTTATAAACGTAAGCAATTCTTTTAAGAAATTATTGGAGAGGAAACCAAACCGAACAAGACTCACAAAGGATGGAGTAGGTCCTTTTTAAAATTAAGCAAAGATTAAAATTATAGTACTGTCATGAAATAAAATTAATATACTTCCACGTTCAGAGCAATTAAAAAAAATTGTTATTCAAAATTGTGTAAAATGGCCTTTTTTAATTATTTTTATTGCAGAAATTGTCATTTAATTAAAACTTATTCCAGCATGAAAATCATATTACCGTCACAATTTAATATGAATAGATAACAATAATCACATATCCTGCATAAGTTTACTGGGTTTTTATGAACGCAATAACTCAAAAAAAACTTTTTTCGAAAACTTCCCCGAACTTCAAAACAATAGTCACTTTCCTACATTTTTAAAGCTTTACTTTTCGTTTATAACATCACTGTTTCGTACTTGACTGAAAATACACAACAACTTATTTGTTTAATGATTATGTTAATTCCAAATAGTTTACATATTAATTAATCCCCTAATTCACGCAGTTGAAATGCGGCCATTGACATGACTGATTTTGACCATTCCTTATACTTTTTTTTAACGTGAAAAGAGCCATAACCCGGAAACACTTTCCCCTGGATCTTTAATCGATTTTACAAAGTTTGAACTCCGTATGTTTTGTAATACACAATTAATTCGTCATCAACCTTCAAGGAATGCATCAACAGACGGACGCAAAAGGGGGAATTAATGAAATTATCAAATTATTGAAATTTTGTTACAGTGAACAAAGTAACAATTTGGTATCAAATTGTATAGAATAGAAAAAAGAAGGGAAACGGGGAATGTGTCAAAGAGACAACGACACAAAGTTGAGTAATAACAACTCAAAGCCATCATAAGATCTTCAATGAACGATGAGGAAACCCCATACCCAACGACAGGTCGGAGTCGGCCCCTAAATAAAGAGTAATCAAGTTCAGCGAAATAAACATCATCCTAGACTCCTATAGACATGTATGTTTACTTACACATGCATAGCATATGTCATGTTTGTTGCATGCTGGTGTAAATGTCCTCTTGTAGAAATAAGGTAGGTTAGCAGGAATACTACATCCATTGACATATCGGTAATTGTTACAGTGGTAACTATAAACATATGTTGGAATTCCACAAAGTAACACAAGAGCTAATATCTTCAACATTGTTGTACTCTATAAATACCTGAAAACCATTTGAATAGTGAATAATGCGCCCAATCTCATAGAAATATATTATTATTACAACAAATAGCATGTATTTAATATTTTTCCGAAATTAACTCTGGATAGACATTTGTCAGTTTGTAGCGTATCCATGAGTCCGCAAAAAAGATTCCCCGTGCGACAGATGTTCCTGAATGTTTCAGTTATTGTGTACTTGTTTTCTCATATGGATACACTATCATAATTTATAGAATTTTGCCATTTTATTTTATTTTAGTTTATATTTGTAATTTCCAAATATTATTCTGTTTATAGTGCCCACATTTCCTAATTTGATTATGCTAAGCTTTCATGCAGTTGACTCGATGAGTGTCCTGTAATTGTTAATTGGTTATGATCGCTTTCTATGAGTCTTTTTTGTCACAGGATACGAAGATAGCGATGGTAAATGATCCCATGTTTATTTATTGTACCCTGTATCCATTATCAAACAGAAACTTTGACGTAACGTTGCTTCATATTTAGCAGTGAATTCTTAAACAAGTCAACTCATTGTTGAAGGCCTCATAGTGACTACGAAATGAAGAACTACAATATAAGCGTTGCTCCATTATCTGGTTTTATTATCATGTATTTGTAAAGATTTTGTCTCACTTTCCCGGTTTAACCCAGCACTTCTTTTGAAATACCTGTTCCAAGTCAGGACCATTACGGTCGACAATTTGTCCGGTGGTTTCCACATGATTTGACTTTCTGTCTGATTGACTTCGGCTTTTGACAATACTGTTCGGTAATTTTGTTACATTTGCATTTACTCCATACTCTTGCATTGTTTATTTCCATTTCGATTTTTAGCATAATTAATTTGATCACGTACACGATAGAACACAAGCATTATAAAACACATGTACATGTATGTTTTACTTGATCAGATTTTTTTGGTGTTTTTTGCTAACAACATTTTATAAATGGTATGATAATAATGCCAACATTGCTGTATGTTTAAGGTTCCACTATAGTCAAAAATTAGGACACACAATAAAGATGAAACTTTTGCCTGTATTTTTCAAGTTACATGAAATATAGTAGTTGTATGCTTTTAAACATAATTTACATGTACTCGCTGCATAAATTGTAAATTAATTTAAATTTAAGATTTTATAACCAAATACTCACTCAAATTAAAAAAAAAATCAGGAGGTCTGGAAAACGTCTAATTCTTTTCGAAAATGGTCTTTACCAATACTATGATGTATAATGCAGGGCAAGCTAACGTTGGTTTGTCTAGTAGTGTATGTTTTAAAGTAAAAATTTGGCAATTTCTGACCTAAATGTGCGAAATCACTTCCCCTATGTACCAAAATTGAACTGAATCTTGAAAATGAACAGTATTCCCAAATAATGGGCATTAGCTTGTCCTTCCTTAGATATTAAAGTATACGTCCACGACAATATATAAACATATAAGTCCTTTTTCAGATTTCCTGATTTTTTTTTTTTTTTTTTTTTTTTTTTTGAAAATTGAGTGTTTACAAAATAACAAGATTCGCTATTTAAATAAATTTTCAAATTTATTTACATTTTTTTCAGTGTGTACACGTAGATTATGTTTAAAAGAGCACATCCCGCAATACTATTTTGCTACATTTCTTGCAGCTTGAGAAATACAGACAAATGTTTTATGTTTACTGAGTGTCCTAATTTTTGTCTTTAGAACCTTAAATACGAAAATACGTTAGTTGCATACTAAACATACATTTTGTTGTGTTTTACATGTGTTTAAAGGAGTCATATCTCATCAGCAGCATAAGAATCAAATAATATAGAATGTCATAATCTAAAACAACTAAGAAAGAAGTAGTCATAACCAAATATTTCAAATAAGTGGAGAAACCCAGTACCAGAAATATTTTACAAGTCAGTGCAATACACGGAATGAAGAATCAGCATTTTTAACAGGTTAGAATTTGATAAAACAGTAAAAGCAAGGTAAAATTTCAATGTCAGACAAGTCTGACTACTGTCCTTATCAATATCCCGTTTTATCGGTAATTTGTATGCTCACGAAGCAAATATTTTTCAGTATTTGCTACTGTCCGAATACGAAAAAATATTGGCAAAAAGTATCGTAGGCCACGCCTACTTTGTCAATCAGAATCAATGAAACAAAGAAATATACATTTTACAGAGACTTTTACCAGATGGTACAAATTCCATTAATAATCACTACTAGTCAATTTCACGATTTGTTGGAAATTTACATTCATTTTCAAAATTTGTCCTATTAAATGATTTAGTTAATTACCGATAAAAAGAATAATAGAAGTTTTGTTTTTAATACTCACATAATGGACTCGCCCACAAGGGGCTCGTCCATTATTGTTCGCCAATATTTCTTGTATTACAAACAAAACTTCCATTATTCTATATATATTTGTATTATCAATATTTATTTTTGTTTATGTGATGATCTACTTTGTTGTTTCCAAACAAGACAATAATTTACAACAAAACAGCCAATGACAATTGGGCAGTTAGTTGATACTTGAAAATGATAATTTGTTATTATGCCTTTTGACAACCTTTCATTTGCATTCATATTCAAATTTGTTTACTAGCACCCCAGTGTAAAATGCTCTTGCATAGTAATGATACATTATATATTTCTTTTGATCCACAATCCTTTAACTGAGACATTATCTTTCTTACCCAACTGACAAACACGGGCTATGATCAAACTGATTTTTTAATTGCAGTGTGACGGTTGTCACGCATTGAGCAGTTATTGCTTACCCAAAATAAAGCACCTGCTAATGCTTTGGTTTTGAGGTGTTTCTGTTCAAGTCTTTTTTTTTGTCTTTTCATGTTGTGTACATTTGTATTCATGTGAACTGCAGTGTGCTAGGATTTTTGATTGAAAATTTCCCCTTTTTTTGCTTTGCTTCGGTTTTCTTTTGCCGATGTAATTCTATGGCATGTAATTTGGGGAAGTAATGCGAACCAGTTTGAAAAGAACCACTGGCAGCTACTGTATTATGATATTCTTTATATATGGTCTTATACTATTTGTTGTCATTTGTAAACCCATATTAACATGTTGTTTATATATAATCTCGTACTGCTAGAGAAATTCCAATACCAAAAATAATAAAAATGAAATAGCAATACAACTTAAAACAAGAGCCTCTCAAGAGCCTGTATCGCTCACATGGGCCATGGCTGACAAGGAGAGATGAATGGTATTTCCAATAAGGTCCAGAGTTTAAGCTATGTTCACTGCTAGAAGCAACTTTGGATTGGGATTTAAAATTTAGCAGAATGACTTTTTTCTAAAATTTCTGTTTTCTTGTTTGGCGTCAATGGCAACTGAAATATAACTGACCATCTTACCCATATCAGACCCCCATTAAAAAAAATGGCACGGGTTCTCCTTATAATCTATATAAAACAATTTGCTAAAATTAAGTACATTTTGAGCCCCTTTAAAAAAAATAGGGCAGAGGTTGCCCTCGTAATCTAGTTTATACATATTGCTGAAACTGTAAATAAAATATGTAGTGGTATACTTTTTTTCTAAAATTTCAGTTTTCATGTCTGATTTCCATGGCAAATAAGAGCTCCTCCATCAGTGACAACCTATATCAGACCACAATTCAAAAAAAAATTTGGGCAGGGGTTCCCTTTATATTCAAAGTAATACATATTGCTGAAATCAAAGCATTATGAGACCCCTTAAAAAGAAAAGTGATAAATATCGCCCATAAATTACTGTTACTATAACATGTTTGAAAAGAAAACTAAGTTTATAACCTCCCTTACTTTAATTATCTCCCTTTTTAAAATTTTCACTTTTCATTATATCTGTATTATAGACACTTCATAAAAAGTATGTTGACGTACATAATTAGAACTATATGATATATATATTACAATTTCTAGTAATAAAAATAATATTTCTGTATGAACGATGAAACTTTTGCAGCTATTTTTGTTATTAAATCATTTTAGGCTTGAATGTGTTTCACATTTAAGCACAGATGAACCTTACTGGCCGCCACCTTGTAATGTAAGGACATAAGGAATTTTTTGGACAGCACCATCTTACCACATTTGTGACAAAGTTTGGTTCTATAATTGCACTTGACTAGTAGTTTCTGAGGAGATCTTTGAATTTATTTTTTAAAGTGTCCAATTTCAACTATATTCCCGCCAGTGACCGTCTTGGATGAGGTATAGACCTGTCAGATACCTTTCTTGAAAGGGATCATCTAAGGACCATTGCTACTAAGTTTGGTTCTAATTGGACTGGTTTTTCTGAGAAAAAGATATTTGAATGTGTTTTCCCATAGGGTCCAGTGTTAGACTATGTTCCCCGACCATCTTCGATGAGGTAGGGACCTGTTGGATACGTTTTTTTAGAAGGGACCATCTTAGGACCATTGCGACTAAGTTTGGTCCTAATTAGACAAGTAGTTTCTGAGATGAAGATCTTTAAACGTGTTTTACAAAGGGTCATATGTTAAAACTATGTTCCCCGCTGGCGGCCATTTTTGATGAGGTACAAACCGGTCGGAAAGCTTTTTCGGAAGAGACCATCAAAGGCCCATTGTGACTAAGTTTGGTTCTAATAGGACTAACAATTTCTGAGAAGAAGATATTTGAATGTTTTTCCAATAGTGCCTAATGTTAAAGCTATGTTCCCCTCTGGCGGCCATCTGTGATGAGGTACGGACCAGTGGGATACCCTTTTTTGAAGGGATCATCTAAGGACCACTGTGAATAGGTTTGGTTCAAACTGGACTACTAGTTTCCGAGAAGATATTTGAATGTGTTTTCCCATAGGGTCCAATGTTAAAACTGTGTCCCCCGCAGGCGGCCATCTTGGGTGAGGTACGAACTTGTCGGATACGTTTTTGGAAGGGACCATCTAATGACCATTGTGACTATGTTTGGTTCTAATTGGACTAGCAGGTTTCTGAGAAGAAGATCTTTGAATGTGTTTTCCGTAGGGTTCAATGTTAAAACTATGTTCCCCGCTGGTGGCCATCTTGGATGAGGTACGGACCTGCCGTAACCCAAAGACTATTGTAACCATGTTTGGTTCCAATTGGCTCAGTGGTTTAAGAGAAGATCTTTGAATGGGTGAGATCAGCTGCACCGATAGAGTAAGGGTCTCCTGCTTCTTTTGAGACACCCGCCTTCTTGAACATGTCAATTCCGGTAGTTAAGTCAAATCCAGTAGTGGAAAAACAACTTAAGCTACATAGGGAAAGATCAGTTGTCAACCGGGATACAGATATCCCATGATCGTTATGTCGACCGTAAAACTTCTTTAGTGATGACTTCAAGTTATAGGCAACATACTCTTGTTTAAGAAGCCTATTTTGAGCAACCAAGCTTTAATAAGGTGGTCATTGTATCATCTACAGACCTTTGAGTAGGGAATGAGTTGAAAGATGTAAACTCCATGTACTGGCGCTGTTTGGATGTAGCTACAATTGTGGAAGTTGACATTTGAAAAATTAAAGCATGTTTTCAAGATGGGTCAAGGAATGAGACCGATTTTGAGAAAAAACTTTACACCTAGTATTAATACATCAACGTATACATTGAAGTTTGGCTAGCGTTGAAGTCGAAATTTTAAACTTGTTGGATTGTTCTTCCATTATAAGCTCTTTCATTTTTGTTTATCGAGAAAGCATTGGTTCATGCACTGCAAATGATTTTCTTGAAAATGTATTAAAAAGCGTTATATCCTATATTTCTTTAATATTATTAAAATAAAATCGAATGACGAGAAACACAAAATTTCAATCGTTTGTTGTTGTTTTATTAATATTAATACTAATAAAGCTATCGACTGATTTCACGCCAATTTTTGCCCAGGCATATGTTTGGAACCAGTAAACCCGTTAAAACATGGCTTTTGCTAGTATCGGTATCAAGCCTGATTATCGCGAGTTAGTATATGTTGTCATTCATTTGTGTTTTTCTGGTGCAATTAGCTTGTGGATTGTAATTGTACTTTTCAGTCATGGTAGGTGTTATCTTTTTTTTATTTTATAAATTACTTCGGTGCTGACCCGAAAACTGACTTTATTGAAACTTGCAATATCTAAATTTTACAAAATTTTGTTTCAGCCAAAGGAGTATCTCCCTTATGCATAGCTATGTCCTAAGCTAAATTTCGCTTTTCTATTTAGATCCTTTTGGAAATTGATTTGTAACAGCTTTTACACATTTTTCGGTTAATGGACTTCCATATGTTTTGGTTTGGTCTGCACTGATGAGATATAAGTTGTCGAAATGCGCATATTCAAAATTATTTGGTCTACGGTCTGCAAAAGATGGCAACTTTGTCTTCGAAAGAAAAAAAAGAACAGAAAACAAAACACAAAAATCACAAGTGTGAGTTAACATCATATACTTTTAGTCAATAAAAATTAACATTTACTTATAATAAACTTACAAAATGGCTAATTTTGTAGTTGTCTGCAGTGCTGTTTTGGACGAACACTGAATCCTTTATTTGAAATTAGGACTATTAAAATGTCACCGAATACTTGCCAAACCTATATCTATTAACATTTCAGTCCATGCTGTTACATCTGACATTAAATAGTTTGGCGAATCGGTAATTTTACCTGGAAAAAAACTATTTTTATCAAATCGGTTGCAAATTAAATTAACGTCATGATTTTTTGTAGTTTTTACATAATCTTTTTATTTACTTTCTCTATGTTTTACTTGTTCACCATGGCAAACCCAAAACATATTTAAGTTAAAATTGAAAAAAATTAAGGCTTCGTGTTATATATAAGATACCTAAAAGAAGTCAAAACACTTTAACAACTGCAAAAACTTTAAAAAAAACTTAAATACAACAACAACAAACAAGAAACATATCACAGAAAGAAAAAAAGGTGTAAATCCTACTAAAATTGTTCACCTTATTTTACTGGTTTTTTTTCAATTTCGAAGAAGTACGTGTTTGTTCCTGTTCTATACTATATCGATGTCCAACAAAACTAAATGGCCAAGTCAAACACTTTTCTACGCACTTAAAGTATTCATACAACATTACAAGGATACCGAAAATATCTAACTTTATACCTGATATGTACTAGGTTTGTAAACTTACTACAATCTCAACAATTCGAGAGTGAGTATTTGTTCCACGACTAATTTAGAGTTACATGTAGAATTTCTGATTGACAATGCATTTGTCCGGCTTTTACATGTAGGACTTTTTTGCAACAGGCTACCGGAATACCAATGGGAACACACTGTACATCTCTTTTAGCCGATCTGTTTCTCCGTTCATACGAGGCTTAATTCATCGAAAAGTTTCTTGAAAATAAAGATAAAAACTGACCCAGTCCTGTAATTGCAGCTTTCTATATATAGATGATGGATGTCCTTGGTACTGGATTTGGCTTCCTATTTCGATATTTGTGGAAATGAGTACTTCTTTTTGGAATCATTATGGATTATGGCTTACCATATCATTTGATTTTAATGCTGCTGATGAGAGGTTACTCCTTGAAACAAGTGTACAGCATAACGAAATTTACTGTTTTTTATGCAACTTCGGTATTTTTTGTATTGGCCGATGCCACTGCTGATGGACCAAAGGTCCCCGAGGTTATTCACCAGCCCAATAGTCAAACTTGTCTGACATGAAAATTTTAGCTTGCGTGTTCTACAAATTTACTGTTTTTGTCAAAATTCTAATCACTTAAAATTACTCAGGCTTCATTCCATGTATGGCATTCGGTGGATGTCCTTGGTTCCTATTTCAATATTTTAGGAAATGAGTACTTCTTTTTGGAATACCTTTGGATTATGGCTTTCCATATCATTTGATTTTAATGCTGCTGATGAGAGGTTACTCCTTGAAACACGTGTAAAGCATAACGAAATTTACTGTTTTTTATGCAATTTCGGTATTTTTTGTATTTTGAACCATTTGGCCGATGCCACTGCTGATGGACCAAAGGTCCCCGAGGGTATTCACCAGTCCAATAGTCAGACTTGACTGACATGAAAATTTTACCTTGCGTGTTCTAGAAATTTACTGTTTTTGTCAAAATTCTAACCAATAAAATTATTCGGGCTTCATTCCGTGTATGGCACTCGGTGGATGTCCTTGGGACTGGATTTTGCTTCCTATTTCGATATTTTTGGAAATGATTAGTTCTTTTCGAATATTTTTGGATTATTGCTTTCCATATCACTTGATTTAAATGCTGCTGATGAGAGGTTACTCCTTGAAATATGTGTACAGCATAACGAAATTGACTGTTTTTATGCAAATTCGGTATTTTTTGTATATTTATCACTAAACAACCTTAACTTTCTTCTAAAAGAGCTCCAACTTAAGGATACTATGATACTCCTACATCGGCCTCGTTCCTTGACCTTCAATTTTGAAAATTACAAAACAGTTTCACTTGAAACTAGGCCGTATGATAACCAAATGACTTCACTTTTCCAATGGTGAACTTCTCTTTTCTTGGTACCAACATTTCAAAAGAAACGGCATATGGAGTTTACACCTCCAAACTCATTCGCTACTTAAGGGCCTGTGGTCGATCAATGACTACCCTGATAGAGCTCCGTTGCTCAAAAATAGGCTACTTAAACAAGGGTATGTTACCCATTACTTTATGTCATCTCTACAGAAGTTTCACGTCGACGTCACAATTTTGTGAACTGCAATGGGATATCTGTTTTCCAGATGACAACATATCTCTCTCTTTCTAACTCTTTGCCACTAATTTTGTTTTTCCCCTACCGGAGTTGACATGTTCAACATGGCAAGTGTCTTATAAAAAGCAGAAGATGTTTACTTTACCGGTGCACCTGATATCACCCATGGCTTTTATTGGGTCCGTGTTGTTCATTTTTGTATGTCTGTGTGATATCATTTTTCTTTTCTATGCCGTGATCATGTTAGTTCTTTGTTTCTTTGATTTTCCGATATCGCCCTTGTCCTTGGATTGTTCGTTTTGGATTGAAGGTTCGGTTCTCGCTTACATTATTCATTCGTTTATCAAGTGAACGTATATGTATAAAGGGATAAGTTATAAAATACCATGAGAAAAACATTCCGTGGAGCCAAAATTTCTGTTGAAGTTTTAGAAAAATTATAACAAAAAATTTATAACTGTATAAGGATGCTGATACAAAGGTCTCCTAAACGAACCCCAAATCAGAAATCAGGGCAACAAATCACTTTTCACAAAACTGAGCACTTGATTTTTCCGTTTCCATGGCAACGGTCGCAATTTTGAAGTCTTGGAGAGCGGAAACCAATTTCCTATATCTTAGGTAACCTTCCTGTAGAGTTTCATACAATTCTGAACATTACCATTTTCCCGCCTTTTTTGGCGTTTCCATGGCAACGGTCACGATTCTGAAGTCTTGGAGACCAGAAACCAATTCCCCCATGTCATAAGCAGCCTTCCTGTAAAATTTCATCCAATTCTGAGCACTTTCATTTTCCCGCCTTTTTGCCGTTTCCATGGCAACCGGTACCATTTTGAAAATTACAAGACCTGATTGCACTTCTTGGTATAGGATGTCACCTTCCTATGAAGTTTGGTCAAGATTGGACCAGTAGTCTCTGAGAAAATGGTCGGACAAATCTTTGGCGGAAAGAGAAGAAGAAGATCAAGAATAAAAAAAAAATAATAAAAAAAATTTATAATTGTATCAGGATGCTAATACAAAAGTCTCCCAAACGAACTCCCAAATCAGAAATCACTTCTTCACGACCTACGCAACCTTTCTGTTGAGTTTTATTCAATTCTGAGCATTTTGAATTTTCCCACCTTTTTTTGGTCTCCATGGCAACGGTCGCTATTTTGAAGTCTTGGAGACTAGAACCCTATTCCTCATGTCCTAAGCAACCATTCTGTAAAGTTTCATCCAATTCGGAGCGCTTTCATTTTCCCGCCTTTTTGCAATTTCTATGGCAACCGGTGCCAAGTTGAAGTCTTGGAGACCAGAAACCAATTCCTCATGTCCTAAGCAACCTTCCTGTAAAGTTTCATCCATTTCTGAGCACTTTCATTTTCCCACCTTTTTTGCCGTTCCCATGGAAACCGGTGCCATTTTGAAAATTCCAAGACCGGTTTGCACCTTTCGGGATAGGGATCCATCTTCGTGTGAAGTTTGGTGAAGATCAGACCGTTAGTTTCCGAGAAAATGGTCGGACAAACTTTGAGGCGGAAAGACAAGAAGAACTAGATTTGCAATCGCAAGCAATAGCTGATGTCGCCCCTGGCAGCCAATCTTGTTCGCAGTGTCAAAATCTACCTAGAAATCAATTTTCGTTGAAATCCGACAATGTTGAAATTTTGACGTAAAATGGCGGCCATTTTGAAAAAAAAATATTAAAACTCACATCTTCAAATGGTGATCCAATTTGTGCCAGGTTTCATGAAGTTCTGATCATGCATCACTGAGTAATTTCATGGACAACTTTTGGCTGGAATAATAAAGAATAATAATAATAATTATAATAATAATAATAAGAAACGGAGGAATAACAATATGTCGTCCCGAGTACGTCTGGGGCGAGATAATAAGAAAAATAAACATAAGAATTGAGTAAAAACAATAAGTCTCCCCGAACTTCGTTTGGGAGACTTAATAATTGAGTAAAAACAATAAGTCTCCCCAAACATCGTTTGGGAGACTTAATAAGATGACCAGTTTCATATACTGACCGTTATAATTTTCGGCACATTATATAACCTTTCTTATAATTTTATTCATTCAAATTTGGGAATTTATTTATTTATTTTATTTTTTTTTTTTTTAGTTTAGTTCAATCATTTTAACAAAACAAAAATTCTTCAATCATTATTCCTGGGCTTGTGATTATATGATATAAGCACCGAGGTCTTGCTTGATGATGCAATTCATTTTAATTCATATGGGTACAAACTGTGCACCTGTCATTGCAAATGGTACTCGTATCTTTTACGAACGGTTCTTTATGAAAAAAAAACACACACAAAACGAAACCGTGAAATACAGTAATAATATAATTTTAATTTCAATGGAAATTAAATTTGAATAAGTTCCATTGAAAATTAAAATTATATTATTACAGTAAACTGTATTTCACGGTTTCGGTTTTTTTTTTTTTTTTTTTTTTTTTTTTTTTTCATAAAGAACCGTTCGTAAAAGATACGAGAACCATATATCTCATATATCTTGACGATGTCCTAACTTATGTAAATAGCAAGTTTTAAGATTATGTCGACATCATTTATCCAAATGAAACATGATAAACAAACTATGATTCTAAACTCTTTCTTTTCTGGAGCTTGCTATCATTATTGACTCTGGAAATAATATAAACATAAATTTATTTGATAAAAATTTTGATTTCACTTAATGCTACTTACCCTTTTCTTGACATCGACTTCTTCAAAAGCTCTATCGCACTGTGTGTTGCTATCTGAACTTGTACGATTCTCAAGCGTATGTTCAACTCTTGTCGATTTCAATGTAAGTAACATTGCTATCATTTTATCTTATTATTCCCCTTTCAATAATTTTGAAGTAAAGGTAAAAGGTAAAATATATTTAGTTAAAAATCAACAAGTAAAGGTTGTGATGAAACATTTCATATAATTAGAGAACATTATTTTTTTACCTAAAAATATATCATCACAATTAAACTTCTGTTTATCTCGTCAACCAAGGATAATTAACCAATGAAAACTTTCCGGTTTATTTCCAATTGGGCTCTTCAAGAATTAGTATAAACTAGAGCTTAATCTAATTTATTCAAATATTTCTATGGTCAAAGTATCAATAGCAAGCGAAAATGGTACTGCTTTTGTTCTTTAAACTGGAGTAAATGTGAATTCAGTTCTTCCTTATATCTAGTAAGTGACATTTCACTTCCTTTTTAAATCGAGTTGTGTTGGTGATCAATTTAATGAGATCAGGAAGTGAGTTCCAATCTCGGAAAGCGTTTTAAAAAACTATGTTGATTCTGTGCCTTCAATCATAGGTATTACAAAATTAAAGGGACTTGATAGGGTTTTATTTTTATGGTGTTTATTTATTTTTACTAAGTTGGTTTTTAAGATATAATGGATATTTATTTGTAAAGATTTTATGTGCGTGAATCAGACTTAATTGTTTTACTCTTTGCTCCACGTTCAGATATCTTCAGACTTAATTCCAGTGTTCATAGTCTCTCTTGGACACAAGTTTTTGATGAATCTTACTGTTTTATTTTTAGTCACTTTTGTTGATATATTGTATCAATGCTCAGCAAAATTAGAAGAAAGAATTACAAGAATTTCAAAATGGCTGTCATTTTCAAGATGGCCACCAAAACACGTCACAATTTCAACTTTGTCCGATTTTGACGATAATTGATTTGATGGAATCATGGAATTAGTTGTCTGGGGTTACATTGACTTTTGCTGGAAATTTAAAATCTAGTTTGATTTGTCTTTGTATGTATTGAATATGAATTCAGTTTTCGCTTCGGAATTCGTTTGCTGATGTATCCAAAATTTTACACGGTTAAGAATTTCAAAAATTATTATAGTAATTTCAGAAGTTTGATAGAAGAGAAAACAATATTTGATATCAAAATAGGGCGTACCACTCAAACAACTTTATTACTTAGGGCATTTCTCATCCATGTTTTTATAGCAATGTTGTTACAAAACTAAGATGCTGTAAAAATAAATTCAGAAAAACTTACTTTTTTTACATAATAGGGATATCGAAAGGATAAACTGCATGAATTCGTTGAATGACTTGAAGATTTAATATGCTAGCCTTTCACTGATTGAGCCGATGTCTATTCAAATAAATGGCAGTTCTTTCTCCCAACCCTTTACTTTTTTATAGTGTTTTAGCAGCAGACTAGGCTTCTTGAGCTAGCCGGCAGATAAGCTGGTATGTTTTTACAATAGGGAAACAGGATAGAGAAAGGGGCGCTTTGGGTACCCATAAACCGATTAAATCGTATTTTATACCTTCTCCTAGTGCTGATTCCAAGTTCGGATGCCCCGAGTTCCTATCTTTCGTTTATAATTGGCTCTCGTTTGTTTTTTTGTGCAGATCCCTTGTGGGTTATGGCATGTGATTGTCATTTTCAAACACTGGAGGTGTTTCCTGTTATTATTTTTTTTTTTCTATTTGATGTGTAAATATTGTCTTAAACTAATTTATCTTTAGTTAATTTCATCTTTGAATATAAGATCCTCATGCACAAAGTCTTTTATGATAACAAAAATTTAAGAAGACAATTGACCTGATTTTGATCTACAAATTCTAGGATTGAGAATAATATGTGCTTCCCATTGCTTCAAAAAATATTTTACCTATATAACAACAATGATATCTGAATCATCATATTAATTTTTATTACAGAACGTGAAATGAGTGTATCGAAGCCTTTAACATAATATCGAATACAAACAATGGGCATCTTTTATAGAAGCTAAACCATTCTTACTTGGCAACAGATTCTCCTTTGCATTTTTAATGATTTTCTTGGCCTTTCCTGATGTAAGCCATGACGTAAGTACATAATACACATAAAAGAATTGGACATGAATTTTGTTATGTGTTGGCAATGCCTAGTTCCAACAGAATGAGCTGCCTTATGAAACACCAATGTCGCAACAGCAAGGCATGTACTACTAACGAAGACATGAGATCTCATTCGGTACTTTGTGTACCTTTTTTCCAAACCCTTGTCTTCATACCACAGAAATCTCAGATAGTATCTGAGAACTCGTCACAAATTTATTGATAATGTACAGTGATCGACCATTCTCTCATGTAGCTATTCACTACTTCTACTAAACGTGGTGGTCTAAAATCGTTGAGGGAATCTTGATTAAACTTGGAGGAGGAATCAAATACGTATTTGATTTACTCTGGCTCATTTGAAGTATTCTCTCCGAAGAACTGTAAATACCTGCATCTTGCCTTTTCTTGTAAAACTATTGCAGTTCCCCTTGCTGAGGGATTTCTTCGAACCTATTTCAAAGAATCCAGCTCTCTGCTTAATGTTTTTGTATGATAGTATTAGGTATTATGAGGCAACAGAAATACGCTACCAAGCTGCCTATAAAATCTCTAGTGTTGTTGCCATCCATACGCTTCATGCTCGTTTGTTTTGGATATTTGATATAGATTCAAGTCTTCACATAATAGAATTGTTGTTTATTTAAAAAAAAAGTTTTTTTTTACCTTTTAATTGTAGCCTACTCTACCATTTTTATGTTTTTTATACATATCTAGTTATGGCAATTGCAAAACATATTTTTGAAATATGCTATATTATACTGTATTTTCTTGTCAATCATCTGAAATTTAAAACACCTAAAACACTAAAAGACAACAAAACATTTCCTTCAGAAATTTAATAATTGAGCCATATAAACAAATAATATTAATATTCTAAAGACAGTCTGTTTTATTAATAATAATTTTTCCAAAGATTTCAATAAACTTTGCAATTACAGTTTTTTCGTGGAATTAACAATGAAGGGATATGGAGTAAATGCAAATGAGACAAAGTCTCTACAAATATATTGTAATAATAAGCAATGGAACAAGGCTTTGATTGTTGTTCTTCATCTTGAAGTCACCATGAGGCCTTAAAAAAGTATACAAAGTATACATTTATGTTAATTCATTGTCAAGAGGGTGCTAAGTTGAGTAGGATGTTATGTCGACAAAGAGTGGTTATTCAGTTTCTCTATAAAGGTTTCATATTTGTATAGTTGGTGTAGACAAAAATAACAGATATAAATTGTTAATGTCAATGGCCAAATTTAAATATAAGACAAACTTTTTTTATTAACAACTGATATTTTCTTGGAAAAAAAATATTTAGCAAACTATAAAATCTATTTTGATTGATGTCCTGTGGATTCAATTTCAAAAGCACCAAATGTTCCGTAAAAAATCGAAACTACGTAGGCATAATGTATTTTCATACTAAAAAATCACATTTCATTTTAAAGGAAAAATATCTAAACACATCTTTCCGATAATGGCATATAGCACATCTCTTCTAAATATAAGGTGTCTGTGACAGTTCATGATAATTTGGATCGGCCAAGTCTTTTTTCACAAATTGATGGCTTGCTTTGACCGATTGTATGGAATGCAAATAGAGTGCTCCCTCGTTATACCACCTCTCTTTTACGGCGATCCCCAACTTACTGCCAACCATGTTCAAGGTACACTTTTCAAAAAGTTGTTTAGTTTCCATGTTATTTATTCCCTCGATATATCGCCACCCCCCCCCTTATGACTTATCGCTAAAATTTTCTCAGGCCCCAAAGGTGGCTATATAACGAGGGTGCACTGTATTTTTAAGGCTATCCCATTCCTTGAACTGATTCCGATTGTTTTTGCAGGCAATACACTATGGAAGCAAGTTGCCATTTCATGTAGACAGTTAGGCCTCAGTTGAAATATTGAACTCTGAGACTTCAAAGCTAGCCAGATCAAAGATTTCTACGTCCTTTTATCCTGATTACAATCAGTATGACACACAAAAATGTTGCAAAATTCAGCGTTCATGAAATGAAATTGCCGATTTCACGTTTTCAGTGGGAAATATTCGGACGATAGCACCAGAGGCAGATTTATATCCAACGCTTATTCCATGACAGTACGACAGGAAGTTGATATACTAATAAAGGCGTCGGCAGTAACATGAATATTCAGTTGGTACAATATTTTGATAAATCAGTGTTAAATATAAGGCTGACAATTCATGACCTCCCTACGTTTACCATATAGTTGATTTCATTGGATTACAGCCAAGCAAAGAATTGTCTTTCTTCCGTAAATGTTGGTTTACAGTGTGAGATGACCCATGTGAGATCGATGCACGCGACCTCGTCTCACATGGTTAAATTACCAACCAAAAGTGTTCATTATTGTGATACAATAATCGTAACCTTGACGAAACGTCATAAAACACCTGACGTCACAATGTAAGGTACACCGAAATGGCGACGACGTTACTCGCACAGTGTAGGCTTCAAGATGTTTGTTGTCGTATTTTACTGAAGAAATAGCTACTTACATTCGATCAAAATCAAAGATCGGGGTATCTTTCACTCATGTAAGAAATCCTTCGTCTTATTCTCTCGTTTCGCTGGGCTCCACTCGAGAAAAGACGGAATTTCTTACATTCATGAAAGATACCCCGATCTTTGATCTGCTCTCATGTAAGAAGCTATTATATTCCAATGCAAAATGCTTCTTTGCAGGAGTGATAAGATTTCATTAGAAAATTTTAGGATTTTCTGATTCAACTAGACTTTTATTGTCTAAAAATGTAAGGAGGTATCTTAGACGAGTGAAGTCAGTGCACGTAGCTAATTAACATATCAACTCCTTAAACGTGTAATTAATATTTTAAAAACAATATGCATAAAAAAGTATACATATCCCTTTATTTGTTCATAAGTACTATTTATTGTTATCTTGAAAGTGCTAGGTATAAATGAAGCAAGTAATGTGTTTCAGTAAAGCTTAGAATTCGTACAATGTAAATCAAAACAGAACTTTGACTTGGATCAGATATTAAGCTAACGTTATCTTCAGAAACCGTTGGACTTGTCTGACAAGAAAATTTGCCGTGCGTTTTATACAAATTTACTGTCTTTATCAAAATTCTAATCCCTTATATTCCTTGTATGGCACTTGGTAGATGTCTTTAGTACTGGATTTGGCTTCCTGTTACAGTATGTTTGGTAATGAGTACTTCTTTTTTAGCTATTTGTTTTGGATTATGGATTTCCAAATTATTTTATTTTAATAATGCTGATGAGAAGTTACTCCTTGAAACACGTGTACAGCATAACACAATTTTATTGTTAATAATGCAACTTTGGTATTTTTGTATTTTCAAACCATTGGATCGATGATACTGCTGGTGGACCAGAGGTCCCCAAAGTAGTAACCAGTCCAATAGTTACACTTGTCTGGCAAGAAATTTAACCGTGCGTTTTATATAAATTTACTGTTCTCATCAAAATTCTAACCCCTTAAAAATACTACGGCTTCATTCCGTGTATGGCACTCGGTAGATGTCCTGAGGACTGGATTTGGCCTCCTATTTCGGTATTTTTGGAAATGAGTGCTTCTTTTCTAAATATTTTTTGTATTATGGCTTTCCAAATTATCGGTATTTGATTCTTATGATGCTGATGAGAGGTTACTCCTTGAAACACGTGTACAGCATAACAAAATTTTACTGTTGATTATGCAACTTTGGTATTTTTGTATACTAACTCAGTTACTATCCGAATATTCTGAATCATGCCTAACTTCCACAGTCCTTTGTTTTGTTACTTTAGAGGGAACACTCTCTTAACATGTAAGTTTTTAAAAATGCTAAAAACGCTCAAGTAAATTTTGAATAGACACAAATGCTTTTAAGAGTCACTCACTCAGACTTGGATTTGTACCATATATGTATCTAAAGGTAAAATCAGATCAAACCGTTAGAGAAAAGCTACACTGTAATCAACTTCTTTTATAAGAATTTAAATTGCATTTAATCAATTGTACTATGCATATAACCGTCCTGAAAGTTTGCCAAGCCTTTCAGGTGACTATCATAGATGATGGATTTTGTGATCATCTATTATGAAAAGAGCATTTAGGGAAACAAAAGATGCAACTGATGGCAAACACCGATCTTTGTCTTAATGGAATAAGAGTGTCAATAAGGTTGGCTCGTACAAGTGGTTTGAGATGACACCATTTGAAAGGCAGAAATCAATAAAGGAAGAATTCGAAGATGCTTAAAATTACTCATAATTAATAGTGGTGTTGAAAGTATTGGCCTAACGTCAGCCAGGAAGTAGCGAAATTATATGAAATTTTTATTATCTTAAACAATAGTTCAATTGCTTCCCAATTCATAAAGTGTTTGGAGTTAAATACTCCAAAAGTTTTTGTCACAATATGATTACCAATACTTCTCCTGAAAATCAACAAATAAGAATAACAAGTTCCATTTCAACATTTGTCACTACGAAATAATGGGCATGTATCAGATATAAAAATTACAAACTTTCAAGGACCTTTATACACTTTAATAACATTTAAATGTTGAATTTACCAATAATATTTCTAAGTTTCTGTAGTGGGTGGTCCTTGCTATACGTTCATGAAAGAATATGAAGGAAAGTATGCTGCTTATATTAATATTATATCTAATGCAAACAACGTCCCCTTTGTTGTACACTTTAACATAAAAAAGTTACACAAGCATCTTTAATAAAAAAAAAACGTAATCTTCTAGATCTCTGACAATAGTACAGTGAAAATATATACGGGGCATTAATGTCAGATATTTTAATGCAACATTTGTATACCGGAGATTTTGATTGGTTAAAACTGACCGTCGAGTCTGCTATCTTCTTACCAGGGACAAAGTAATTTCCCTGTTTAGTCTGGTTTCTGATATGGTTACAAAAGCACAAGTCAAAAATAGAACATTAAATCGTTTAATTGCATTAGAATCGCAATAACAGTGTACTATTTGAATACCAGAGGGCTCCAATCTTGATTTGACAGTCAAAATATCCGTTTACAGGCTCCACTACGCGTCGCCTGTAAGCTGCATTTTGACCGTCAAATCTACTATTGACGCCCTCGGGTATTTAAATAATGTACTGTTATTGCTAAATAGTATTTTGTTATAAAAAGTCGCTATACTTATGTTTAATACCAAATACAGAAAATAATTATCATTTAACAGTTTTAGTTAATAGTTACAGTAAATAAAATAAAATACGTGAAATAATATACAGTAATATCACACATAACAGATAGTATATATGTACGAGACTGTCAATCCTAACAAGTTAATGGACAACACAATATTTCAGTGCAAATAATATCAAAACATTTGGAAATCCATAAACCCATAAATGTATAAAAGCTGATGGAGAACAAATAACCAAAAGGATCTAACGAGAAAAGCCAACATCATCTAAGGGTAGAGCTATGCATGAGGGAGATGCAGGTTTCAAGAAATTATTTCTTAAATTTATATATTGCAAGTTTTCAAACAAAATCAGTTTTCGACCCAGCATCAAGTAATGGCTACTGAGTTGGTCAATATCCTCGGGGACTAACAGGCCAACAGCAGAGTCATAAGCCCAGTGTTAAAAATAACAAAATACCGAAGTTACTGTGAATTAAGTTTCTTTAAGTTTCTTTAAATGTTCTCACTGTTTAACTACATTTTTTATGTTTTTCCACATGTATATGCATGAATTTATAGCTACTGTATTGTTTATTTCATTATGTAGGAGAAGACGTTATAAGTTGGTATAACTTTTGTCTTATCCTTTTTGCTATTTTGAGCTAATAAAATACGTTTAATCTAAATTAAGTTTCTGCATAATATATCTGTAAATCTACAGATCCATCACTCTATTGAAAATAATGGAAAAATTAGTGTTTTATAAATACGCTTATATGGATTAGAATAACACAGTCTAGACTTATGTATGGTTTACTTCGTTTGGCGCTCTCATTAGTAGCGAATAAGACATGAAACAAGTTTATCAAAACATTTGATGTAGTCTCCTCATATACATATTTTGTACTTGTATGTTGAACATGTTAACTACATTAATTATTATGTAAATGATTAACAAATAACAAATGAACACTTAATTATACTGGAAATATTGCATACTAGTAAAGTCTAACAATACGTGCTCACTCCAGCTAAACACCATATTCAACAAGCAGTATGTATATAAATCCAACTCTTTTATAGTTGTCCTTCATCTTGAAGTCACCGCAATGCATTAACAATAAGCTCTATTTACACCGCATAGTAAGTTAAGATCTGCAATGAGAGATGCAACCGGACTTGATACCGGTACCTGCAAAGGCCAGCGGTAGGGTTAAACCAGTTTATGGATACCCAAACCTTCCCTTTATTTCTCCCGTTTCCTTATAGTAACATAATCATATGAATAAAACCCATACAGGTAGAGTACTAACTTCATGACTACAATCTTCAAAGGAGAGAGAATGACAATACGTAAATTGAAAGCTGTAATTTTGAATGTAAGTAGAATTACGGAAGAAGCTGTGTCTTTGTTCCAACAAATGAACTGAAGACCAGAAAATTAAAAAAATTCTTCAATCAGATAACATGTATGTTGAAGGGTTGTGTAGAAGAATCATAACTCTAAATAGATGAAACGGGTCTTTTAATTGATTGTAATTAATCTTAAACTTCAGTATAGTGTTTTACATTGCAAAAATAGTTAACAATGCAACTGATTCATTTTTTTTTTTATTTTACGAAAGGATATGGAGTAAATGAACATGAGACCATATGTTAACTCCAACTGCAATAATTTTAATGAGCTGTATGGCTATTTCGGAAATTTATTCCTCATCAGCAGCACTAGAACTCAAACAAAGGAAATCCATAATTTCAAGAAATGAAAACCAAACGAAATCCGAATAATCAGTAATATCAAATATTGCTAAGAACAAAACTACGATGGTGGGAGTTAATCCTTTGGTTTTAGAATTTACATAAATTTAGATAATAGTAATTGAACAAAGTGTACACATGAGATATTATCTCATGTACAAGTACACCATATCTAAGAAAAATAAAGAGCATACATCTCTACCACGGGATATTGTTTTACCAACTCCACACTGCAATAAAAGACAAACTCCTGTATTAAATATTTTACGAAAGGATATGGAGTAAATGAACATGAGACCATAACACATATGTTAACTCCAACTGCAATAATTTTAATGAGCTGTATGGCCATTTCGGAAATATATTCCTCATCAGCAGCACTAGAACTCAAACAAAGGAAATCCATAATTTCAAAAAATGAAAACAAAACGAAATTTTTCTTTGTAAGTCTGTCTTCATTTGTTTTATATATGAATTTGTCGATTTTCATTTTAGAATTTTATATAATGATTGATTGGTAAAGACATACATGTATATGGAATAAATAATAAAATAACACATTTATAATCGTCATTCAATGTTTTTGTTTTTTAGCTAAAATATGGGTATTCATCATTATTAAACTATTTATCATACCTGTAAAATAGATCAACATGACTAGTCAAATTTTATACATACTCACAGATACCCAAAAAGATACACTTACTATGAGCTCAAAACAAAGCCCATCATTGAAGGCCAGATGGTGACTTGAAGATGAAAAACAGCAATATAATTGTTGTTCTATTGCTTTTGCCATGCATTTGTATAGACTTTGTCTATTGTGTATTTACCTTATATCCTTTCATTGTCAACACAAATATATCTTTATCCATAGATGTACATATACATTCACAAAGACATAAAGAAATCCTTTTCTTCATAAATCCTGTTGGAAAGTAAGTTAGAACCGAACGTCTATCCAAAACGAATAATCCAGGGATCGTTTTAAGACCAGGAAATTCTGTATTGAAAACACTGCAGTTTTAAAGTTTGTGGTTTTATAATGCATAAGAAGTACTTGTGACCATTTGAAATCTTTGTTTAGTTTTCTTCACATTTTAAAGTACACGAATTTGTATTTAAAACTCATACATGTCTCTAGAACCTGTCTTGGACATCAGTATTAGGTGTAATAAGACCTTAATTTTTTCTTCATTTCATAGGAACAAAGGTTCTGTTATTACATGTCGGCTATCAATTGATGGGACACCTAGTTTGTGTCTGTATTTTAAGTTGTAGAAATTGTTGAACAGACAAGAAAATTTTCTTACTCTATAAGAATAATGTCATTTATTAACTTCACCACTTTTTGAACAAATCACTGTAAAGTACACTTGTGGAATTCAGTTCTCGTTTATTTTTCAGTGTTGATTATGAAATCACTTAAATCTATGGAATGAAAATTTCTTGTTAGAAAAGAGTTTTAAACTTTTTGTCGGACCTAAGTACTGGATAGGCGTAGAATCTAGATTTTCGGAAACATGAGCGACTCATCGACTTTAGACCCTTCGCGTCAATCTTTATTTCAAACAACTCTTGGTTTATACTGATAATCTTGACTTATTTTCCCAAATAAAAGCAGATCAACTTTGTATAAACTGACTTAAAGCAATGACGTTTGGAATATTAAGAAAAAGAATTTAATTTAGAAATTATCAAATTTTGTAATATGAATAGCACCAATGACTAAATTCCGAAGTTACTGTGAATTTAAATTTCGACAACTCGTGTCTCTTCAGTGCAGATAAAATCTAAACGTTTGGAAGACAAAAAACCCCAAAGATGTTAAAAACTGATAGAGAACAAATAACCAATATGATCTAAATGTAAAGCCAAAAAAGGACAGAGCTTTGCATGAGGGAGATACTCCTTAGTTTTCAGAAAAATTTACAAAATTTTAGATATTGTAAGGTTTCAAATAGAATCGGCTTTCGGGTCAGCACCGAGGTACTGACTACTGGGCTGGTGAATACCCTCGGGGACTAACAGTCCACAAGCAGTGACATCGACCCAGTGGTACAAATGACTAAATACCGAAGTTACTGTGAATTTAAATTCTGCATATGCGCATTTCGACAACTCATATCTCTTCAGTGCAGATACAATCTAAACGTTTGGAAGACCAAAAACCCCAAAGATGTTAAAAACTGA
>MJUU01037920.1:0-57626 GCA_002080025.1 Modiolus philippinarum
GGACTATTTTAACTGCATATGTCAGCCGTGGCCCAGGTGAGCGATACAGGCTTTTGAGAGCCTCTTGTTTGCATTTAACACAGTCACTAGAATCTTTGTGATAATTTTAGACGGAAGTAATCATAAATCACAATTCTCTGTTCTGCTTGATGTCTTTTATTTGCTGTTTAACTTTTTAATAGTATTCAACTGTGTTCCATTTTTCGCAACCCTTACATGCGGGTAAACACAGATTGACGACGTTCAAGTTTCCGAGCGAAATGTAAAAAACGTCATTTCGCGCCAAAACCGGCAATACTCATTTGTAGCGATAAAAATGACAATTTTCTCTTTGTAGCTTAAAAACAAGCACATGGACCCCCATTTTTCAAAGCGAATTTCAAAAGAGTGATGTTTCACGAAGATCTCTGCGAATTTTGAAAGAAAAAATCAGTTCACAATTTTTTTCTATGTAAAATTTTACCTACGAGAAATGGATGTTTATTCTATAAATATTTACACAAATGTCAATTTCAAACCACAAATAATGAAATTTTGTTTTAAAATTTTAACTTACCTTCTTTAGAAATATTTCACGGAACTGTAGCAAAAAAAACTAGAGGCTCAGACACTGAGCCTGTATCGCTCACCTGACAAAATGCTGAACAGCAGGATTTTTCAATGTTCTGTATGGTGGCCATGTTTTTTATGTGAATTTCCCATAGGGCCAAAATAAACTTTGTTCTGTGCTGGTGGCCATGTTTTTCATTGGATCAGAACAAAATGAGCAATCTTTGTTAAGGACCTTCAGTTCATCATTCCTGTAAAGTTTGATTGAATTTGCTTCAGCGGTTTCAGAGGAGAAGAAGAAAATGTAAATTTTCCCATGGGGTCCAATGCTAAACCTTAGATCCGCGCTGGAAGCCATGTTTTTTATTGGATGGATACGAAATGAGCAATCTTTGTAAAAGACCTTCCATACATCATTCCTGTAAAGTTTGGTTGAATTTGCTTCAGTGGTTTCAGAGGAGAAGAAGAAAATGTGAATTCTCCCATAGGGTCCAATGTAAAACATGAGTTCCGCGCTGGTTGCCATGTTTTTTTATCGGATCGGAACGAAATGAGCAATCTTTGTAAAAGACCTTACATACATCATTCCTGTAAAGTTTGGTTGAATTTGCTTCAGTTGTTTCAGAGGAGAAGATGAAAATGTGAATGTCCCATAGGGCAAATGTTAAACTATCTTCCGTGCTGGCGGCCATGTTTTTTATCAGATCAGAACGAAATGAGCAATCTTTGTTAAGGACCTTGAGTATATAATTCCTGTAAAGTTTGGTTGAATTTCCTTCAGCGGTTTCAGAGGAGAAGAAGAAAATGTGAATTTTTCCATAGGGTCCAATGTTAAACCTAAGTTCTGCACTGGCTGCCATGTTTTTTATCGGATCGGAAAGAAATGAGCAATCTTTGTAAAAGACCTTACATACATCATTCCTGTAAAGTTTGGTTGAATTTGCTTCAGTGGTTTCAGAGGAGAAGATAAAAATGTGAATTTCCCATAGGGCCAATGTTAAACTAAGGTCCGTGCTGGCGGCCATGTTTTTTATCGGATCAGAACGAAATGAGCAATCATTGTTAAGGACCTTGAGTACATCATTTCTGTAAAGTTTGGTTGAATTTGCTTCAGTGGTTTCAGAGCAGAAGATGAAAATGTGATTTTTACCATAGGGCCCAATGTAAAACCTAAGTTTTGCGCTGGCGGCCATGTTTTTCGTCAGATCAGAAGGAAATGAGCAATCATTGTCAAGGACCTTTGGTACATTTGGTTGAATTTGCTTCAGTAGTTTCAGAGCAGAAGATGAAAATGTAATTTTTCAAATAGGGTCCAATGTTAAACCTAAGTTCCGGGCTAGCGGCCATGTTTTTTGTCGCATCGGAACAAAATGAGCAATCATTGTAAAGGACCTTCCATACATCATTCCTGTAAAGTTTGGTTGAACTTGCTTCAGCTGTTTCAGAGCAGCAGATGAAAATGTGATTTTCCCATTTGGTCCAATGTTAAACCATGATCCGTGCTGGCGGTCATGTTTTGTGTCGGATCGGAACGAAATGAGCAATCATTGTTAAGGACCTTTAGTACATCATTCCTGTAAAGTTTGGTTGAATTTGCTTCAGTAGTTTCAGAGCAGAAGATGAAAATATGATTTTTCCCATAAGGTCCAATGTTAAACCTAAGTTCCGCGCTGGCGGCCATGTTTTTTGTCGGATCGGAACGAAATGAGCAATCCTTGTAAAGGACCTTCCATACATCATTCCTGTAAAGTGTGGTTGAATGTGCTTCAGTAGTTTCAGATGAGAAGATGAAAATGTGAAAAGTTTAACGGATGGACGACGGACGGACGGACGACGGACGATGGACGACGGACGCCAAGTGATGGCAATAGCTCACACTGATCATTTGAGTCAGGTGAGCTAAAAACGGAACCAATTAAAGTTATGACATTTTAAAAATTACTGTAAAAATCCAATTTTTACCGAATATTTTGGGAAATGGGCAATTTTGAATCGCAATTATCTCGAAAACGAAATCATGAAGGTATACTTTTTTGCAGATTTGGAAAGAGAATGTTCAAATTGACTTTATTTAAAAAAATCACGAAAAAAATCAGTTCAGGATCTTTACTGTATCGAAGGATTTTGCTACCTTATTGTCTTTTTTCAGAACTAGCCCTTGTATGAACCTGGCTTCATACGAATAAAGAAACAAATCTGCTAAAAGTGGCGCACAATTAGTCCCCATAGGTATCCCTACACAATAAATGTAGTATAAAACTGTTACTATACAATGAAATATTTTTCTGTGAGTTGTGAATTTTTGGTACTTTATTTACAACGGAAAGAAATGCTTTTGATGAACATTTTACAATCAATACATAAAGGGTTTTAGAAGTTATTTTCTGAAACCCTTAAATTCATGATTCAAAGGATATATAAGATATTTCCTTGATCAAGTCTATTTCAATATTTAGACTGGTCAAGACTATTTCAGTACTTAATCAGACTGGTCAAGACTCTTTCAGTATTTAATCAGACTGGTCAAGACTCTTTCAATATTATATCAGACTGGTCGAGACAGGTGGAGACTTTTTTCAGAACATGTTCAGACTGGTCGAGACAGGTCAAGACTTTTTCAGTCTATTTTTTTTCTGTCTAATTTATATGACATTAAGCTGTCTCGCAAAATATATTTTTATTTTTCAGTAAAGGTCCAGACTGGTCGAGTTAGGTCAAAACGCGTTCAGAAAATTTCAGTCTGAACCAGACTTTAGTCGAGTCTATTTAAGTAATTTTCAGACAAGTTGAGACTGATCGAGGCCCCTGGTCGAGTACTTTTCAGTACTTTTACAGACTTAACACTGCAGGGGAGATAAACTCCGGACTGAGATAAAAAAATAAAAGGATCTGGAGTAAATGCACATGAAACAGTCTCTACATATGCATGATAAAAACAAACAATGGAACAACGCTTTTATTGTTGTTTTTCATCTTGTAGTCGCCATGATGCCTTCAACAATGAGCTCTGCTCATACGTCATAGTAAGTTAAAGACGACCCCTAGCAACGGTTTAAGCAGAATTCTTTGCTTGATGTCCAAAAACGCTACATCAATGAATCTTTCCTTTAGTACATGGATGCGGGCTTGTCAACAAATATAAAAGTCTAACTACTTGGCTTGTGAAAATCCTCGTGGATGCCTTGTCTACTAGTAGTAACATGGACTCAGTGGTTTCAAAAAGAAAATCGCCAGGTTGAATAATTACCATTAAATTTGTTAAGCTGTACACCTCTCACCAGCAGCATTAGAATTGAATAGTATGAAAAGCCATTATAAAAAATGTCAGAAATAATTACTATTTACCAAAATATCGAAATAGGAAAAGTTGAAATAACCTAGAAGGAATGAAAGTGTATGAGGAGATATGGCAGGAAATACCAAGGTTGTGCCGCAGGATGTGCAATGATCATAACTCAATCTGGCTGCTTCAACTCGCGAAAACAAAAAAGAATCGAAAAGGAAAGTTCAAGACCAAATGCAAGGTTATATGACTATAGCAGTGTGAAAATTCATTGCATTTCTGTTAAATGTCAGGATATATCGAAATTTTCCACGAATACAAAATGTGATTTAAGTCAAAGAAACATAACTGTGAAAATAAGTTGGTATGTCTGGCATAATCCCCAAACTATACCGAATCCAAGTAACCTTTCGCATTATCATCGGATAATTAAAATGTGACAGAAAACGACGGCGATATTCAAATTTCCTGTAACCGGAACCACTAGAAAATTCTGCATGTTCATAACTGAATATGTGGCAGGTAATAAAATGGTAGTAAGAAAGACAGATTATACGCCAATTAGCAGCTATTGCTAAGGTCAACAAAGTGGCAAAACTTTCACTGAATAGAAATCAAGATTTACAACCCAAGCTAACATTCTGTTTAGACTCATTACCTTAAAAGGATACACAATTTATACATATCAAACGTAAAAGATAACAACTGTATACATTGTTGTCTTTTAAACAACCTTTTATGTGAGCTTGGGTTGTAAACTTTTGACTTCGTTTCAATATAAGTTTTGCCACATGGTTGACCGTAGCAATATTTATCAGCAACATCATTGAAAGAACAAGTTGCATGTCTTATTGTTTAAGACAATTGTATGTCTTATTGTTTAAGATGAATATGTAATTAAATATTAGAACAACTTACTGGGATTGCCCACATACAAAAAGACATGTCATGTCTTTGGACTTCGATTTTTGTAGTCATCGCTTCCCTTGTTCCTTCGTATTTCTACTGCGGTGGTTTCATCCCACCTGATTACATTTCATGATTCCAATTATAGCAGTCTTCACTTGTAAAAACATTGAAAGCGGAGTCGATCAAATACCTCTGAAGTTTTTACTAATTGAGAAGAGAAACTTAATAAAGCAACATATTAAGAAGAGAAACTTAATAAGGCACATATATTTCGTTGCCTTATTAAGTTTCTCTTCTCAATTAGTAAAAAGTTCAGAGATGTTTGATTGACTCCGCTTTCAATGTTTTGGACTGGTTAGACCAAACATTTATTAATTGTACTACAATATGTTGTAAAAGTGAAGACTGCTATATTTCAGATGTATTTTAGTATATCAGTTTCTATTAAAGTGCATACTTTAATTTTTTGGTGTTGTGGTTATAGAGGAAGCGAGGGATATTCAAATCTGTTGAGAATATAGCTTCTCTGAAACCAATTTCCGTAAGAAGACATTATTACTCAATACAAAACGCAAGGCATTCTTAATCCAAAATGAAACGCTAACTTCTGTGGAAATAACATACAAGATCCCTCGTTAGTTATGCCTGTTTTTTCATAAGAAGGTTCGAGTATATTGTCGTTAGCTCCGGTGAAGATTCATACATTTTTAGATGCAGGTTTATTAAAGAATTGATCTGGTGATGCAATAAAAATGAAGCATTCTTATAATGGACTTTATAGAAGGACCCAACATGCGGAGCAACTTTTCTATATTTTTAATTAATGAAAGATTTTGATTTTGTCGTAGAAATGTTCGATAAATTTTGTAAATGCACTTTACATTAATATGTATTAAGGGTTCATTTTATTATCTTCTCTCCTTCTTGTGATACAAACTTTGCCATCGTATTTGGATAAACAGTTTTTATTTTGTTGTTTTTCTGTAGCAAAGAGTCAGTAGATGCACCAATATGTTTGCTGTACTGGTTCTAGTTTTGATAACTTCTTGAAAACGTTGACTCGATATTCCCTTTGAGTATAAATATAACTTCTTTATAATTTGGAATCCTGTTCGCAAATTCTAAATTTTATCAGGAAGTACTTTTGTCATCTTCATATATTGTATTGTGTTTATTGTTGAAAAACAAGAAAAATATGTTAGCTCAATGATGATACAATGGTCTTTTTGTGTTTTGTTCTTCCTTCTTAACACATCCTGGACGAAATATGAATTCCCAAGTGCTTAGATTTTTATTGCTGCTCAATAGATCTATTGTTCCTGGATATGTTTTTCAGAAAATTATCTTACGTTTTGAAAGAAACAATTGTTCATCTCATTGTAGGTGAATACTTCCTCAATGTTTATTTAACTATGTTGATCACCTCCATACGAAGATCCATTTTTTTTAAGTGGGAAAATATTGTTGATGTATATTTTATACATCATTTATGCCATTTCACATTGTAAGGCACGATAGTAAACTTATACATACAGTTGCCCTACGTGAATCGATGTATTTTATTAAACAACAAACCACTTTTTTGCATTGAGCAGATATTCATTAATTTTATTCCAAATGGAAAAGGGCAATACAATTTCTTAGCAACAATTTCTTTGCTTGTTTTAAATATATATTATAAATCCACAAAAACGTCAAATAAAGTTAACATTCTTATGCTTAACAAATTTATTGCATGCAAGATATACAGGCTGTATTTTTTTATTTTATTTTATATTTATGCCTCATTATTTTATTGTAACCCATAATCAAATAAAGTTTCAGAAAATCCATCTCTCAACATATTTCTACAGAAAGAGTATGTTTCGATACTTAAATCGAAAAGGCTGCAACACATTCAGCAAGAACAAACGCAAACTTAACTTAGCAAGTCCACTTCTCTGAATTTTCCTTTCTATTGCAGAACAATAAGCCGAAATCTGCTTGAACAAATATCGGGCATCAGGTTTTACTGTATATGCATGTATTATGAAGAATGGAAGCTAACGTTGTCAGCATATTAACGGTCATTAAACTGCACCATACTTGACTAGACGTTCATTTGCTAGCTTATTTTAATCTTTTTCCCCTTGATATTCATGATATATGCACAAAATGTCACTCTCCCTACTCGCAATTATTTACTTTTTGTTTTAACTAAATTGAGCCTGTAACTATTGCTGGTAAAATAGACAAAAACATCTTCATTCTTTACACTTAAATTTCAACACCATCAAATTTTGCAATGTCTTAAGGTCTATAGTTTTTTTTTTCTTTTTTTTTTGATTATTTATTTTATTTATTTTTTTTTAAACCACTGGGTTAATGCCACTGTCTAGTGGGCCAGAGATCCACAAGGACATTTACCTCTCAGTGGTCAGACTAGTCTGAAACGAACATTTTACCTTGCGTCTTTGTAAAAATTCTGAGGCTTCATTTGTGTATGGCACTAAGTGGGTGTCCTTGGTACTGGATTTGGCCTCCTATTTCGATATTTTTGTACTTTTTACTTATTTTGGAGTATGGGTGTCCATATTATTTGATACAAATGCGGCTGATGAGAGGTTACTCCTTGAAACATGTGTACAGCATAACGAAATTTACTGGTTATTTTGCAACATAAGAATTTTTTGTTTTTTTTTTCTAACTCCTTAAAATACTGAGGCTTCATTCGTGTATTGTACTCGACGGATATCCTTGTTACTAGATTTAGTCTCTTATTTCGATAACTTTGGAAAGGATTTCTTCTTCCTGACTATTTTAGAATCATGGATTTTTTTATTATTTGATTATCGTCCTGCTGAAGCGAGGTTACTCCTTGAGATACGTGTACAGCAATACTAAATGTAATGTTCATTATGGAAACAAATATTGGGAATTTTGTATTTTGACCCCACAACCGACATACCGATATCTTATAGGCATATCATTCTGATATTACATCCGATATAACAATATCTTACAGGGGCACCGTTCTGACCCTTTATTCGACTTTGCAATATTTCCAAGACACATCATATTGACCATATTTTCAGCATATCAATATCTTGCAGAATATCAGCAGTAGAATGCACAAAATTACATTAATCAAAGTCCAGAGAAAAGGCAAAAGCAAGAACACCAGAAGACGGAAGACAAGACACTAAATGTCTACAAAACACACGAACACTACATACTTAACACAAAAAACTAAAGCACTAACAGTGTGAACTCTCAAAAAAAAAACAGAGTGACATCAGGGCTCCGGAAGGGTAAGCATGTCCTGCTCTGTATACATCACCCGTATCAGTCTGACCTGTATTCGACATTTCAATTCGCTCTGATCCTACATATTAATGCATGTATCAACAAACCAAGAAGAGGATGTAGAGTATGAGAAAATTGAGACAGTGATTAATATTTGATTTTTTTTTGGCTATTTTCTCGCTGCTTTTTGTGGTAAATTGGACAGCATTATTGTTTTAATTTCCACTTTAAGCAGTATTCAAAAATTTTATTCATTTCATAACGGGCTCTAGTGTGCATTATTTTCATGTTCTATGAAGATTCTGAAAAGGAAAAAAAATGTTACTCCTTTGTTTAATGCTAATTACATGTCATTTAATTCAGTAACAGACAAAACGAAAATAAAAAAGGACGTCTATGGATCTTCTAGTGATTGATTTTCAGTTGAGTAACCAAACATAATTTCATTTTATCCGATTTTCTGTCATAATATGACTTGATACATGAAATAATGATAAAACTCAAAAAGAAACAAACTGTAGATCATCAATTCCTTACCCACCATTTCTTTTGAGATGCAAGTACGAAGCCAGGGCCGTTGCGGTCGACAATTTTTCGATGATTTCCGCCTCCTTTGCCTCATGGATTTTGGCTTTTGATAATTCTGTTCGCTATTTTGTTATAACCCTCATTTTCAGGAACAACATTTTATTGTGAATATACCCGCAACTGTATATATCTTTTTTTCTTCTTCCTTTTTATGTATTTTTATGAGTTTAATAATTTAACGTCGGTATTAAGTCTAAAATCGCCTGTTTTGTTAACACGGTAGCTTTATTGATCAGCATTTTTATAGAAGTAGGTAAACAATGAAGGGATATGGAGTAAATGCAAATGAGACAAAGTCCCCACAAATACATAGTAAAACCAAGCAATGGAACAATGATTTTATTGTTGTTCCTCATTTTGAAGTCAACATCGGCCTTCAACAATGAGCTTTGCTAAATCCATATAGCATGACGTCCCCTAGTACCGGTTTGAGCGGAATTCATTGCTAGATGTCGAGCAACGCCACATCCATGTTTATTCAGGCCATTGATGCGGGATTGTAAACAAACATTAATACAACTGGCAAAGTGTTCTTACAATCACTGTCATCTGTTGCCCGACAAGAGCACCAGTGTCCCAAGTTGGTGGACAGTCACAACATTATAGACAATTATAGGGCACTTAAACATTTTAATAAGAAATTTATTTGTCTTTGTAAATAAATAACTAAATACTGTACTTACTATAAATTTTGTTTCTGCAGATCGCCATTTCGAAAACCTCTGTTTCTTAATTGCAGATCAAATGAAAAAATTAGGAAAACCATAAACCGATAGATGTATACAAGCTGGTTGAGAACAATTAACCAAAATGATCTATATGGTCGCATTTGGAGATCCAAAATAACTAAGGATAAAATAGATTTAAGTCAGTATGCCGCGTTCATAAATGTGCATCGCAAGATATCTTAATAATCCATCGTATTGTGTAATGCGCATATTGTAATTCTATTGCTTCAGTCGAATGTTTAAAGTTATACATGCAAATTATAACTTACTGCAGAAAGGACTTTTGTCATTTGTGGTGAGATAAAATGTGCCACGCTGTTTTGTTTTATCTGCATCATATCCCATGACAGGACAAGCGCCATCTCCACAACTTGTACACTTTCCTGCAGCATAATCATCTGCAGAACTACATGGAACAGCAGTAAATTCACAGGAACTCAAAATTGACTCGATAAAGTACCAATAACAACGTTGGTGGCTGCAAGCAACGCTATTGAACGCCTCTGTAAAATAATAATGAAAACTGTCTTAACAGTTTTTTTTTATTTTAACACAACTAAAAATTCAAGAAATAAAAACACCAAAGCTAACTCTGGTTGTTTTGCTTTTTGTCACATCAATGCTAACTAGAATATTACGAACAGAGATGTGACAAGGTTCATCAGTTGCACTACGCAACAATATAGTATACACGAAATAATTTCTGTTTAACCAACGATTTCTTTTGAAATGCCTGTACTATTTAAGGACCATTACGGTTTATAATTTATCCAATGGTTGTGCCCTTTGGATTTCGGCTCCTAACAGTTTTGTTCCGTAATTTCTTTATAATCCTTATATACAGCATCAAAAAGATGATTCTCCTTTTTTTGTGCTTGTTTCATTTTTCATCACAACAAATGGATAACGCCTATGCAATAGTATGATGTAATCGTTAAATAAATGATGGGCGATATTAATTGAACAATTGAACATAAATATTATCAAATAACAAGTAATAATATAATTATAATTTATATACAAATTTATTTGCATTATCTACCGAATACTGCATCAAAAAGGTCCCATTTTTTATTCTTAACAAAATTTCTATTTACAGAACGTGTGTATAAATTTATATGATTAGAAAGATATGTAACTTTGCTAAAGTAGATAAAATATTCAAATATAAGAAAATCGTTATTTAACTAAATATTCAGACCATAAAGGATAAAAATATAGTTTATATATTGTTTCACAAAAAAAATTTTGCAAATGTTTGAAAGCGAGGCTCTAATGACTGGAGGATTGTATTCCGAATAAATTTGTCTAGAAATTTCACGAAACATGTTCTCCTCTCTAGACAGGCGAACAAATGTTTCTACGCCGTTAAGAAAATGTGAAAACTGGATAGAAATTGGAGAATGATATATAATGACTTAGCCATTTGGATTAACTTAGGATATCAAGTGTTAACGTTTCGAGAAATTTAGTATCATTAAAATTCTTTGGAGGAAGTGTTTATTAAAAAAAAAACAAAAACATTTAGTCTAATCCTTTAATTTCAGCTTCCGCTACATAGACGATGTACTTTCTCTTAATAATCCTAAATTTAAGGCGTATTTACACCAGATCTATCCCAATGAGCTTGAAATTAAAGAAACAACTGAAACACCTACTTCAGCTTCGTACCTAGATCTTTTTTTGTATATTGACGAAAATGGACGTTTAAAATCTAAGCTATATGACAAGCGTGATAATTTTAATTTCCAGCTGTGAACTTTCCCTTTCTTAGCAGCAATATACCTACCTCTCCAGCCTATGGAGTGTACATTTCACAGTTGATTCGTGACTGTCGAGCTTGTAGTTTGTACAGTGATTTTTTTAACAGAACAGAAATACTGTCCTAAAAGCTGCTTAGTCAGGGATTTGTTCAACCTATGTTAATTTCATCCCTCAAGAAATTCTATGGCCGTCACCATAACATCATTGAAAGATATGACGTGTCAGTATCCCAAATGAAAGTGGACATTTTCAGCTAGATTCACGTCTTCCCGGATTTGACTACCGACTTTGACATTTTCCTGGATTGACTCATTCACAGTGTGACGGGTGCTGTTAACAAAGCAGGATATGCTTACCCTTCCGGAGCACCTGATGTCACTCTCAGTTTCACTGGAGTTCACGCTGTGAGTGCCTTTGTTTTGAATGTTGTGATTTCTATTTCTGAGTTTTGTATCTGCCTAAGGTCATTGTTTTGTGTCAAACGTCATTGTTTTCTGCGTTTTGGCCATATCTTTGGACTTCGATTTTTGTAAACTTCACTCCTTTGTTCCTTCGGTGTTCTGCTGTCGTTGTTTCCTAATGATAGTATAAAACATTGTTGCCATCCAAGCTTTGGATCTGATCAAACAGTAAAATATTCCAGGTGAAGAAATTTGTAGGATTAAGTAGATTATGAAGCCAATTAATTTTAATGTTTGGCATAATAATTCTATTCGTAGAATTTTCAAACCCAATTCCTCATATTCTCCTGTCTCCATAATTCCTTTTGCAATAGTAGACAAAATGTATTCATTATCAAGGCTACAAACGAAGTTGGGAGACTTTCTGTTCTTGTTGCGTTTTTATTTAGTCTCCAAAGCATGAAAAAGTTGTGATTTTTTTTTGCGTTTTTATTTGTCTGCAAAACGGAGTTGGATGACTTATTGTATTTGTTGCGTTTTTGTTTCGATTCTTATTATTAAGTCACCCTAACAAATTTTTTTTGGGGGGGTTGTTTTTTATTAGAAAGTCTCCCAAGCTAAGTTTTAGTTTTGTTTTGTTCCTTAATATCAAGTGTCGCTGAAAAAGTTCGGAGACTTCCTGTTCTTCTTTTAATTTTTATCATTGTATTTTTCTTTTTTAAATTTGCCCTAAGCTTAAATAACAATGAAAGGATATGGAGTAAATGCACATGAGACAAAGTCTCTACAAATACATTATTAAACGAAGTAATGGAACAGCATTTTATTGTTGTTCTTCATCTTGAAGTCACCACTAGGCTTTCAACAATGAGCAATGCTCATGCCTCAAATAGGTTTAAGACGGCCATTAGCACCGGTTTGAGTGGTATTCATTTAAAAATGTGGAGGAATGCTACATACATGTATCTTTTCTTTTGTTCATCGACGAGGCGGAATTGTCAACAAACATAAAATTAACTGGCAAAGTGTTCTTACATCTGCTGTCATTCGCGTTTGCCCAAATGCTTTGAACTTTTGTAGGATATTACCCTTATGTCTACATGAGCGATTACTAAATCTTATTCCAATTTTTACATTTAGGGGTAACAAATTCCGAATTTCAGTAGATCTAGTAGGCATTAAGTTTTGAAACTTTCTAGGATGTTATCCACTTATGTTTACATGTGTAAACATTAAGAATTTTTTCCAAGATGTGTCCATAAAGTGTGTATTTGGGAACTCGAGAGGGTTGGAGTTTACTTAAAACCCATGAGAAAATATATTTACAATACCTTAAAAACTCTTAAAAGTTATGACTTCAGCATTAAATTATAAGATTATTTAGAAGACGAACCTTTGGACATTTTCAAATGAATCTAAAATTGCTTAGAAATCCTATATGGGAGTTCTTTTCGTCGCTTTTGTGTTTCTCATTGCAGGCTGTTTGCATTAAATGTAATGCAATTTGTTTATGGAAATTGAAATTATACGTTTATAAACGTCTACCAATGTAGAACACATTTAATATTTTGAAGATGATTATTTTAATGAATGAATATGTGACATGAACAATAGCCGAAGCTTTAAATCTAATAATGAAAATCAGAGAAAATTTTATTTTCATATCAACTTACCAGAGAAATGAAGCGTAAGAAGTTCTTCTGATGTGGCTTTGACTGGAGCCGGGCAACCAGGTTGATGATGGCCACTGTTTGGAAAGAAGTCGACGTGCCCAGCGGGCAATTTTGTTCCAAAACCTATGACATATTTACAATATTGTATAACTTGACAAATTTACTTTAAGATGCAAGAAATCATCTGTCACATGTTTTTGTTTTTACCTTTTGTTTTTATTTACAAACGTAGATGCGGAACCTTAACTGTTATGCTCCGTTTGCTGATTTTTGTTTCATATTTGCGGACCATTAAAAAAACCTTTAGAGCGACCGTTCCTTGGCTAAGGGCGTAGTTCAAATTTGGCAAAGCATTCGACGGGAATATTTTAATTTACGTGATTCTGGTAACCTGCAAGTTCATTCAAGAAATATTTGCAAGTGAGAGCACGTTTTAGTACCATACATTTGTAACAAGTTTATTGTCTCTTCTCTTACTCCCTAAAAGCAAGCTAACAGACACGTTGAATTAAATGTATGTTCAGCGTTCAATTATATATATTTTTTCGAGTAACCGTTCATATTTTTCTGGACCCATTACTGCACTTGCATTATGCAAAACCCTTTACTGCACACATTCAGTATTTACATGTGTTTCCCTTTTTAAGATTAACCCATTTTGACTGACATAAATAAAGTTATGAAATATAAGATGTGAAAGATATATATAGGCTCTCCTTCAGGTAGCAGTGAGTCCAAAAAAGTTTTTTCCTAGAGATAGTTAAATTTTGATTTTCAACATGCGAGCTTAAGCGAGCATGATAATATCAAACTTTTACTGTTGAGGGGGAAGTAACACTTTAACTCACAACTTGGCTGAATGAAACTTTTTTTCTCCCATGAAATGTGTATAAAACGCGAAAAATCTAAAATGGCGGGAAATTGAATCTACGCCCGTTGGTTACATTTAAGCAATTGCTGAGAATGGGCGAAATGATCTTACCTTTACTTAACTACAGCCACTTTTGGCGGATAAATTCGTTTGCAGCCAGGTTGTATATTGATCGAATCAGATCATTGAAAGAGCTAAGGTTTCAGGACAATTAAGAGACTGCCCTCTTATACATTAATAAGTAAATGGCTATGGATTTGATTCCCTAAATTTCCCTTCTTAAACTACATTTTGAGATAACGAGACACATATTGCAACTGTGGTGTTTGCTATATGGATTATGAATTATTTTAGACAGAAAAATTAATGTCACAAACCTTCTATACCAGTTTTATTGTCTCAGCTGATATTGCAGTTTTATGCAAAATATCATAGTATATCGTAATTAGTGGATTTGGTTCTCTCATGTGGCATTCATTCATTTGTTCAATCTGCACTGCCACGCATATTAGCTGATCTTGCTTCTATTTACGGTGTCGTATTCATTCTAATATACCCTTTTTGGTCTGCCCACTTGTTATTACAAATATCTCATTTTATTTAGTCTCTCTCATGTCATTTTCACCAATTATTTCATTGCTATCTATTTATTTACCATTTATTTTTACTTGAATATATACTGATAACATACAATCTCTAAATAATTTGATATTGTATACAAATAACACCGACACATCCGAAATAAATACCGTTTGTATATGTTACGTAACTTTCACTCACATTTTAACTATACTTAAACTATCGGCTTCATGATTTGTTATTTTCCTTATACATGTAATGTTTTTTTTTCATTTATTTAGTATTTTCCATTAGCAACAAGCTTACCAGTATCAATTAATGGAACCGCATCCGTATGTATAACATCTACAAACAGTGCATCTGTTGGGTCTAACTTAACATCTTCACTGTAATTTTCAAATAAAGGTCCAGCAGGATCCAGACCTGAAACAAAATATTCACGTTATTTTCCAAACAACAAACTAGCGAGTCCAGATTCACATAAGATATTCTCTATACTAATCTATTATATAAGTAACCTGAGGAGAGTATAAATCAGTGTATTTACAAATAAAGGTCCAGGATAGCGGCTGAAATGACAGGAAGTATTCATAATTGCTGTTTTGGTATTATTTACAGCAGGGGCCAAGACCTAAGGAAACATCTATCAATCAACGCCAAATAATTGTTGTTCTCTTTTTTCTATGACCTGTTTACATGTTTGTCCCTGTATTGCCATATACGCTCCCTTTATTTTGCCATGTTTATGGACTTCGAATCATTTAGATCATATTGGTTATTTGGTCTCCAACAGTTTTTGAACATCTTTGAGTTAATGGTCTTCTAAAAGTTTAGATTTTATCTACACTGAAGGGACATAAATTGTCGAAATACGCATATGCAGAAAATGAATTTACAGGAACTTCGGTATTTAGTTATTTGTTACCACTACGTTGATGCCTCTGCTGGTGGACTGTTAGTCCCCGAGGGTATTCTACCGAAAACCGTTTCTATTTGAAACCTTGCAATATCTAAATTTTTGTAAATTTTGTTGAAACTAAGGAGTATCTCCATCATGCAAAGCTCTGTCCTTAGCTGATTTTGGCTTTCCATTTAGATCATATTGATTATTTTATCTCTAACAGTTTTGAACATCTTTGAGTTGATGGTCAGATTTTTTCTGCACTGAAGAGACATAAATTGTCGAAATACGCATATGCAGAAAATGAATTCACAGTAACTTCGGTATATAGTTATTTGAATACGCATAACGAGAAATAATTAATGAATACGATAATCAATCACTTAATGGTTTAATAACAACACAAGAGACGTCGTCCGTGTAATATTTGGTAAAGGGACGAAATTATTAGAAACTAAAGGTAGTAGTATTTGCTCAACACTCGATGAATTGTTTCTTCCATTAAAATAGTTAAAATCTTTTGCATGACGAGTAAAACTGTAAGAAGAAATGTCGGCATTACATAGAATTTGTCCCACTCCATTTGTATTGGAGCATTTGTTTCGGGCTTCAATGCACAAGAGCTCCTATCTCGAGGACTTCTTATTGTATTCGATAGTAGATCTTTTCATCCAAAATATTGCGCAAGAGTTTAATTGTCACTATGTATCAGACATCAAGAAAAATGGTAGTTTAAAACTTTTTGAAAATTTCAGTATTGTACGTTTACATACCATTTTATCAATAGTTGAAATAACCCATAGGAGATGGCAATTATGTAACTTTGTAGTGCATCCAACATGATAAAAAAAAGTGTTAACTTTATTCAAGACATTTATATAAAAACACAAATTAACACAAAAACGTGGCTACCTGTTATTCTTCCGAGACCTGGTACTCTTTGACCAATGTAACCCGATGTTTGGGCCCCTAAACTATGTCCAATAACATGAACTGTTGCTGGGTCACAGTTGAAGTCGTCTTTCAGTACATTAATCATACGAGCTACTACAGCACCCACAGTCCTCGTGTTAGCCACAGCTTGGTTGTATACTTTGCTTGCACCAGATTTCCAGTCCACAGTCATGACATTGAAATCACCCTTTAAAGATGAAATAAGGATTATTAGAGGGTAAACATCTCAGAACTTTTCAACTCCCTTGTCTAGAGCCCAAATTCATAGCAACTTGAGTATAAATTTCTAAATTGAATGTAAATATGAGTGATCTTTTAAATAATGTCTTGATGACAAGTTTACGGATTTTATTACGGTAGGTGGAGCTGCTGTTGTGAAGTTGAAGGTTTTATTCGATTATTATTTTTATACTTTTTTTCATTTTTCAATATTTTCTGAAGTTACAATATTAGAAATTCAGAGATTTTATAAAACTGATGAGCATCTCCTTTGTACTATGCAACGGCAGGTAATTCAACGTTAACTTTAAGCCATTTTTTTACTTATTGGTGTAAAATATTTTTGAAAAAGAGCAGCTAAGTGTACACGAAACAACTCAAAATGAAAACTGGGAAATGTTTTATTACATGGAATTATGTTTTCTGTTTTAAAGCTAAATGGAAAACAGCTCACAATGAAATAAGTATATTAGGTGTCAACCCAGATGACGTATTATTGCAATCATATAAAATATTGTTCATATTAAGCATTAGTTTTAATTGTCAAAAGGAAGAATTAAAAAGAAAAAGAATGCATAAATCCGAATTCCAAATACACCGATGTTGTATTCGCATGATAAAACAATTTTTGATCTTGTAATCCGTTGAACAGGAATTTATCAACCCTCAAAAGGTAATGGTCACCTTACCTTTGACTTGTACTTATACCAAAGCCCATCATTGTATTTTGTTTATCATTGGATCATTTTGAGGCCTTGACTGTGTTCTGTCAGCAAATGAGGTTTATGAATTTTGGATATAGCAGCAGGAGAAACTTAGCAGATATTTAAAAAAAAAAAACATTATTGTTAATACCAAAAAAAAGTTCACGCCACGATAATAAGCTGAAACATTGCTGAGGTTGATGTTAAACCTCAACCAATTATTCAAAATGACTGAATCGTCTTACTGTCAAACCATATAATGATGTTTGTTTAATAAGAATCAACTTTCAGAAAGGATTTTAATATAAAGTTCTTCAAAACAAAAAACAATCTACACGTAAATATAGAGTTTGCTCTATTTTTTTCCGACATATACTCGGATATAAATGAAAAAGGATCTCATTCGGTTTATACGTTTGATTGGTTTAGAAAAAAAATTGATACTAATACAAAGAGATTTCACAATTTGTTCGGTTTCATCTTTTCTGCCAAGACAGGACAACTTATATAATACATTTTTGGCCAAAACAGGGATTGGTTAAGAATACTTGATATTGAACAAACAAGTTATCTAATATATTTTTGGCAAAGACAGGGAAATGGTTCAGAATATCTGGTGTTGACACAACTTATCTTATATATTTTCAGCCAAGACCAGGGGAATGATTCAGAATATCTGCATATTGAAACAACTTGTCTAATATGTATTCGGCCAAGACAGTGGATTGGTTCAGAATATCTGAATGTTGAAACAACTTATTCAATGCGTTCGGCCAAGACAGATGTGTTCGGCAAGACACTTGTCTGGATATTGAAACAATTTATCAAATATGTATTCGGCTAAGACAGTGGATTGGTTCAGAATATCTGGATATTGTAACAACTTATTCAATGCGTTCGGCCAAGACAGATTATTACAGGTGATATTTCACAATATGTTCGGTTCAGACAGGATACTGGTTAAGATTTCTGGATATTGATACAAGGGGACAATGGGATCTAAGAAATGTGTTTAATTTAGGCAATTTTACGATTATAAGTTTGTTCAACGGGTTTCACTGAGCTCGATAATATTTTTAGAATTATTATTTAAATCTTAAAAGTTTTTACCTTTTTGAGAAGAGCAGCCGTCATATTGACCACCCAATCAGCACTACTATAACTCATGTAACCATGAATAATGACTTTCAGAGGTTTGTTGGGATCATAACCTGACTGACGAACTGATTCTGGATCAGAATACAGAAGTTGTCTCCCTTCAAGTGGATGGTTTCTGTCAAAAAGGTTTAGCGTTATCTGAATCTCACTAGGTGACTCTGGCAGTTTTCCAAATGAGTTTGTAAATGGTGCATCCTTTGTAAAACAGTCCAAGTCCTTAAAACATACTTTGGAACTTCCAAGAAAAAAGGCTGAAATTCATGAAAGTTAACATCCAATACAATATACACTGTGAAATAAATAAACTAATAATAAAGGTGTAGAAGAAAACGATTTTTAAATAATGATTAAACGTTGCCGTTGACAAAGAATGGGGAAGAAGTTGTATACATACATTTTAATCGTGAAGAATGCTTAACTTGGGTGCTTCCAGGCTAAGATTTTCTGTCACATTTTTCTCTGGAACCACATATTCCAGGCTTCTGTAATTTTGCATGGAGTATCGGTATTGGGACCTTTATCGTTCTATAAATGATACCTAGAATTTTTTTTAATTTGAGCAAAACTGTTGTTTTTTTTCAAAATTGGATTTCGGAAAAGAGTGGATTTAGGAAAAAATATACAATTTATTAGAAAAATAATACCGTGTGTCTATTACAACTTGTCCATAATTATTATACATCTTTTTAAACTATCAACATTTCATTTAATTTGTTCATATCTTCCATATGTCTTTGTAGATGTTTGTATCTATTTCATCTAAACAAGATTCGCTAAATTGTCCAATTTATTTACAGTTTACCAAATTTTAATTCGCTAAAATGTCCTCCTCTTGTCCTCTCGCTACAATCAATTTCAATTTCGCTTAAATGTCCTTCGCCCACCACAGCTGTTGACTGGCTCATTGTTAGATTCGACAATTGGTGATCTACTTTATTATGGTACATGTTTCAAAGATTTTCCTAATCGTAGACCTTGCTCTATACTGCTCAAGTCGCCATTACAACACATATATACGGTATAAATAAAGTAAAAACATCTTAATATTAATATTTCACAAACCTTCCACGTTTACTGAGAAGACTATAAAGCCCAAGATCTTCACCACCAGAGACGACATATTAGAACCAATGTCCTTGTCATTTGATAGGACAAACAGTTGTACTTCTGTAATCTTATCTTGTACTATCGCCACCTTTTCACTATATTTTACAAAATACCGATCCGATCATTCACTAACTGTTTAGGTATATGTTATCGGGCTCTTAACAGCTATGTATCGTAAAATATCAACCCGTGAGCTTCAATGTCTGGCGAGCGGGGTGATATTTTACGATACATCAGCTGGCAAAAGCCCGATAACTTGTTTATCATCCTTTATTTTGCATTCTAGATTTGTATTTATTGAACAGAGGTTTCAAATTCTCCCAAAGTTGCGCGGGAAATTCGACATACATGTCATTCTCGCCTTTTCAGTAATTTTTAGCTTCAAAAACATGTTTTGTAGTTTTTGCATTATTTTATCGGCAAAGGTTTTGTAACTTGATGAATATTTTGACCGAACTAATCGAAATAATGCCGATTTTGAATGTTGCAGCAGCCTTTGGTTGTTACGATATTCTATCGTTCCTTGGAGCTTTTATGACGTCATAATGTGAAAACGTCAAAGCTCTGCAGGATATATCAACGACCCAGTTTCTACAATTTTTCTGACGTCTAGTTTATCGATTTGTGTTTTGAATACCTTATCGGAAAGAGCAAATGCAATAGATGTTTATTTTTATCTGTGTTGATTTCTTGTGAAAACTTGAATAAAAGGTATTGCCTTTGAAACTTTGGGAGAATCGCTTGATCTATCCAGGTCAACCTCTGATATATCCGGGTCAACTGGATATGGCTTTTGCGGAAAGGCTCTGCAAGCTGATATAACCATGGGGGAGGATGATAATGATTTTTATAACTACTGGTTCGACGCTTCTGCTGATAGACTGTTCGTCCCGAGTATGTGCTTGAACACAAAAACTGTAAAATTAGGAAAGTTGCAATATCTTATATTAAATAAACAATTTCGAACACTTGAAAATAACGTATTTCATACAAAGCTCAGTCCTTAGCCTTAGCTGATTTTGGCTTTTCGATTTGGATTCCACTTGTAATTTCTACATCATTCAAAAATTTTTAACCTCATTTACTTTTAACATTATATATATCGGTATTTAAGTTAAGAAATCTTCAGAACAAGTTATATCAATAATAACTTATTTTGGGGTCATTATTAAACGCAAATTCTATTTTGAACATATCATAAATAATGATTATATTATATTGTGAGATTTGATTTTATTAAGAAGACACGAAATTAATCAGATTATATCTGATTATATACAAACGCCCGTAGTGCAGGTTTGTCTGAACTAGTATATTAAAACACAAGACAAATTTGTAATCAAGAGATTTCAAAATTAAAATTCCACGCTTCAATAACAACATATTTATTTAATGATGATTGTTTTGTGTTCAAGCTATAACCACATAACTTTGATCATATTCTGTACAGCATAACACTGACAAAGAATAATACATTGATGTGGAGTAAGTGAATAAACGTAATAGTTTTTACTTGAATGTATCATGTTTTACATCTTGTGGGAAAAGTATAATGGTAGTTTTTTTTTTTTAATTTTGTTCTAATCTACAAATTATTTTTTTTCATTTAAAACAGAAAAAAACTGTGAATCCTCTACTTTAAATTCATTAAAAAGGTGACTAAGTTCAAAATGTATATTTTTCATCCTTTAATTTTAGCTTCCATTATCTAGATGACATTTTTGTCACTTAACAACCCCCGTGTCTGTGGTGATTTTCTTCGTTTGATCTCTCCGAGATAGCTCAAAATTAAGTATACTAAAATCACTTCTACATCGGTCTTATTCCTTGATCTTTATCTTGAAAATGACAACAAAGGTAGACTCTAAACTAAACTGTATAACAAACGCCATGACTTCACTTTTCCAATAGTCAATTTTCCTTTTTGTTTGTAGCAACATTTATACCCCGCCGGCATATGAAGGTTGCACCGCCCAACCGATTTGCTTCTCAAGAGAATGTGGTTAATACAGTGACTTCCTTGATTGAGCCCGGTTGCACAAAATAAGTTACTTAAACAAGGGTACAAATGATTTGGAAAAATAAAAACTGCCCATCATTAAAAATAGTTGCGCCTACAAACTGTGTACCCTCAATGACGAAATCTCAAAAACTGACAAAAGAACAACAATGTTGATTTTTCAGACAAAGGCGCCAAACTCAAAACTCATATCAAAAGGCACATCTTAAATTATCTGCAAAATATTTGATTTTAGTTTTGACATAAACTTTCCGAAATGATCAAACACTATTTATTTTTAATTATTGTTATTCATTTTTTAAAAACTCTTCGTAGCAATCATAGAATTTGATGTGTAAAGGTAAACGGGCCACAAACATTTTTGAAATTGTTTAACACCGGTTTGAGTGTGCTTTTTAATACATATTTATAGACTACCTAGTTATCTTTCTTTGGACACCAAAACAAAGTATCTTTGGTATGGTTCGATCAAAACGCAATAATGAAGTTTCAGCAGATATAAACAGACCGAAACAGCCCCAGTGTTTGCAAAAACAGACTAAAACTTGGAATGAAAAAAAATAACACCATATAAAATGCGAGATATTAACTTAAATGTGACAGCTTTTCTGAATGAAAGGTTGGACATATTAACTGCCATGTTCAAACATACACTCATTAAAAGTAAAACATCAAGTTGTTGATATAATAAATACCGAAGTTACTGTGTATTCAGTTCCTGCATATTACCATACCGACACAATATGTCTCTTCAGTGCAGATCAAATCAAAACATTAAGAAATCCATAAAACGAATTATGTGTAAGCTAATTACTACCAATGCAAGCTATAATATGCAATTTATCAGACAACACTGCATATATGTTCCAACAATTTTAGTCAAATTCCAATTTTTGACTAATTACAATAAAAAGAACCTGGAATACATTGAGTGGACAAACATTCATTGTATCCGCCGAATGATTTACTGAATACTGGTTTCTTGATTCCTATACGGATTCGTGGCTTACCGATGTTCTACTCGTAAATCTGTTCTACCTTATACTGCCCGAAAAATTAATTTGGACTTAAGATGAAGAACAACAATAATGCGTTGTTCAATTACTTGGTTTAACCATGTATTTGTAGAAACTTTGTCTCATGTGTTTTTACTCCATATCCTTCTGTTGTTAATGTGAAAAATAATATGCCCTAAACAAAATAAATGTGGATAAACTAGATGGTACTCCATTTTTTCCCCATAGATTTTCTTTATTTTCTCAGAAAAGTTTCCTTATTATATAAGTATTGAAATAACAAAATAAAAAAGGGGGGCCACCGTGCTTGTTTTTGAAATAACTGATATCAAAATAATCAAATATTTCTAATGAATATATAGGGAAAAATAGGTATATTGTTGATTTCTTTAAAACTATTTCATAGATTTCTTTCTACTTTACTCATGTGTTAGCCCTTTAAACATACTTTCAAAAAATATAAAGAAAAATGGGGGTCACCGACTTTGTTTTCCATATAATTTGTAAAATGTGTATTTTCATAGTGATATCTATGTAAAATATCTTTATCAGATTATCTCCCTTTTTCAAAAATCCCCTTTTAATTTATTTAATTATCAAGTTACCATACCTTGTCTAATTAAATAAAGAAATGTGAAATCAAGTCCATGTAGGTCCTTTGCATTTTGTATTATGGATATAATATTGATTAATTCATTACAAATAAAAAATATTTGCATATTTCAAAAGCAGGTAATACCATAACAGCATAAATAACAAATTCAAAATGGCGGAAGACTACTGATCTACCTTAAAACACAACTTAAAGTAAATCATGGTAACGCGATAATGTTAACTTGTGTTTGATGGTGACTCTAGTACGTTCCTTGAAAACACTGGTATTAGGTCTTTGTAACTATTACCGGTATATTTTAACTCTGTCTGTATTTATAATTAAAATTTGCACTGTTCAAATTTCGTTCCGAATCAAATTAGGGTTTGAAATTTAAGAATTACGAATACATGAACATATTGACCCTCTTTAATTGTAAAGATTCTGACATATACAGTGGACACAAATAAAATTTAATAGACAGACCCTCATCAATTTCTCCTAAAAACATTGATATTTTCCCTTAATGTTTAACAACAGTTGCCAAACAAATATTTTTTCTTCAGTTGAAAAAAATCAATAACTTTACCCTGTGATAACATGTGTAAGTAAAAAGATTCCGTTCGCATACCTTAGCTGTAGCGCAGAAGCGCTTGAACATCAACATTTGACATTTTGAATTAAATGATATTGATGTCATTACCTGCATATTGTCCACATCTTTAGATTTCATATTGTCTATTTTTCTAGTTTTTATAGTCAATGAGAACTAAAGCATCATCAATTTTCAAAAATTTTGATGTGGCCAGTTACTTATCCTCCACTCATGACAAATATGTCGTCTTTCCTGCCGATAAGTCCCCAAATATATTGTTCAAAGAAATAACTAAGCATTGATAATTCCAAACTCAATCCAACTTACACAGCTACTACTCTGTCTATGGAGGAGATATTACAGAACCGTGAATCTGTTTTGCTTTCCTGTGGGATTTCCACCAAGGATGAATACACTGATCTCCCCTCTTTACTGGGTACAAAAATTACATAAATGCCCATACAAACAACAATACAAAATGTCGTCGTTCCTGCCGAAAAGACCCCAATATACAGAAAAAGAAGTGATTGAAGTGTTAGAGTTACTGATCAACAATATATTTGTCCAGTTTGGAGGACTTGTTTTTCAACAGACTATTGGAATTCCAATGAGCACAAACTGTGCACCTTACATAGCCGATCGGTTTCTCCACTCTTATGATGCTTAATTTATCTAAGGGCTTCTTCAAAATAAAAATAAAAAACTGGCCAAATCCTTCAATTTTAGCTTCCATTATATAGATGATATTTTGTCACTTAACAACACTCGCTTTGGTGAATTTCTTCATCTGATCTATCCAAAAAGCTTGAAATTAAGGAAACTACACACAGTTCCACATGTGCCTCATTCTTTGACCTTCATCTTAAAATTGACAACAGCGGTAAACTTCAAACTAAGCTGTATGACAAACGCAATGACTTCACTCTTCCAATAGTCAACTTCTTTTTTTCTTCGTAGCAACATTCAAACAGCGCCGGCGTAAGGAGTTTTCATTTCCCAGCCCATTCGCTACTGAAGGGTCTGTGGTCGGTACAGTGACGTCCTTGATAGAACCCGGTTGCTCACTCATAGGCTACTTAAACAAGGGTATGTTACCCATAACTTGAAGTCATTACTCCAGAAGTTTTACATTCGACATTATCATCTTGTGGATCGCTATGTGATATCTGTTTCCAAGATGACAACAGACCTTTCCTTTTAAAAGCTTAACTGTTGTTTCCTCTATCGGATTTGACATTTTCAACACGGTGGATGTCTTATAAGAAGCAGAAGATGCTTATTCTGTACCGGTGCACCTGATCTCACCTATGGTTTTTTTATTGGGCGCGTGTTGTTCATCTTTGTTTTTGTGTGTCTTCTTTTTCTTTCCTGTGCCGTACTCATGTTATGCTTTTGTTTCTTTGTTTTTCCGATGTTGCCAATGTCCTTGAACGATTCCTTTTGGATTGACGGTTCGATTCTCACTTACTTTACCTTTCTTTCTATCGATCAAAAGAGTTGTTGTAAATATATGAATATTGTTGTCTACCGGTACTTCTGTCGGGTAATGAATGACAGTGTTTGTAAGATTATTTTGTCAATGTTTTGTGTTTGTGGGCAATCCCAGATCAACTGATTTAAAATTATATGAGAAAAAAAATGTTTGTACTTTGGTCTTGATACCAAGTATGTACTAATCTCTTCATTTACTTCAACAAAAACTTAAGGGCTCCGTCTACAGAACTTCCGGGCGCGTCCCCAGGTGATTGAGTTAGTTATGCAGGGCAGTCAGGTCATAATACGGAATGCCTGACTGCCAACTATTGTATACAGACTGTGAGGAGAAACGCAAGCTCCGCGCAGTGTAAAGACCCCATCTATATTTCTCTTATAACAGCAGGCTCACTGGAGTCGCACAGAAGGCTAAATCTGACGCACGTACTCATTTCTCCGATTTTCGAGCGGCAATTAAAACTCGTTTCCCAGTTGTCCTTTCAATCCTATATTTTTCTTCTTTTACTTATATATATTTTTTTGAATTGATTATTGGTCTCGTCCTGATATAGCTGAAATATTGCTCACTGGACGTAAAACTCACTAATCAAGCAATCAATCAATATTTTTTTTAAAGTTCTTCAATTTCAGAATATTGTTGGAACTTCTTTTATTTAGAATAAATGGCACGATGGTCATCAAAAATGTATTAAATTCAAAATTGATTGACGCGAAAACATTATGTCTACATTCAGATCTTTATCCTCTAACCCTTTTAGCAGCTTCGGCATTTGAGCCTCTGTTTCTTAATGTATATAAAAAGATCTGTCCATCCTGTCCGTCCTTTATGGAATTTCGTGACAGAGATGGTGTTGAAATAATTGAAGATTTACCATTATACTAACAGAGCAAGTCTCAGTGCACCTTACTGTACAGATAAAGAAGTATTTTTGATAAAAGGATTGGAAACTGCAATGACTTATGGTTGTAATAACAATATTAAAGGTATAGAAAATTTGACAAATCTTGGATATAGTGATCTTAATATGAAGAACTTATCTAATGTCCGCAAAAAATCTACACGCAGTCACGATCAAAAGCCTTATAAATCCGGAACTTCTGTTTGTAGATCATCGTCTAATGCCATGATCAATAGATCTGTTTCTGATTTGTTAAGTGTCCTGAGAAACAGTTTGTGTTCACTTTGGGTGTTTATGTTTTGAAATCTTACAAATTTTTGACTCGAGAAATGAGGCGTACATATTTTTATCAACGGGAACAGACTTAGCAGTATCACTGCTGATGTAGCGTCCTTCCGGTATAATCAAATCTGAACAGTCCGAACGTCTTCACACCGAAAATGGGAATGTTACTCTTATTCCGTTTGCTAACAAAGGAACAGATGTCAATAACATCAGAAATATTTGAAATCGCAAAGAACACACTTCTACAATCCCTGCTTGAATAAAACATCAATCAAAACCTACAGTCTCTTACCGATTTCAATCATTAGCCGGAGAACTACAAAAAGAATTACAGGACCTAAAGTTTGAGAATTTTCTGAAATACTCTCTGACATGCGACTGTTTGTGACTCCTTTTTTTACAGTCTCTCTGGACATGTCATCACCGGCGATCTTAAGATTATTGAAATCGAATTTCTACCGAAGCTGGTTTTCAATGGTCCGAATTTCAAAATTCTAATGGACGCCGTTGAACCAGTACTTTAGTTCTTGTCAGAAGAGGTAAGATTCGGTATTTGAAGATTGTTAAGCCCGTATACTCTATACCACACTTCCTTGTGATACACTGAAAGGTGTAATACAAAAAGCATTTGCCCATTGATATGTTGTGTAAGGTTATAGATCCACATTTTTTTTAAAAACAAGTTAAAAGGGAAAAGTAAGTTGTGACAATAAAAAAAATGTGCAGTATGTTTAGTTTTATTGTAAATTAAACATTTGTTACACCCGAAGAAGTTATTTATCAGCAGCAAATTGGTATACCAATAGACAGGAACTGCGCTCCTCTACTCGCAGTCTTGTTTTTATACTCCTTCGAGACAGAATTTCGTCTGGGACTCGTAAAGGTTCATAAAATAAAAGATCCTAGATCCTTCAATTTCACTTAAAAATACCTTGATGATGTACTTTCAATTAATAACACATCTTTCGCTAAATGAATTTCCGTGTATGGCATCCAATGGATGTCCTTTGTGCTAAATGTGGCCTCATATTTTGATACTTTTGATAATGAGTAGTTCTTTTTCGACTATTTTTTTATTATGGCTTTCCATATTGTTTGGTTTTAATGCTGCTGATGAGAGGTTACTCATTGAAACAAGTGTACAGCATAACGAAATTTACCGTTTTCTTTGCATCTTTGGTATTTATAGTATTTCGAAACCATTGGGCCGATGCCACTGCAAGTGGACCAGAGGTCCCGAGGGTATTCACCATCCAAATAGTCAGCCTTGTCTGACATGAAAAAATTACGTTGTGTTTTATAGATATACAAAAATGTATATTGTTTTTATCAAATTCTAAACTATTAAAATACTAAGGCTTCATTTCGTGTATGGCACTCTGTGGACGTCCTTGGTACTTAATGTGGCCTCCTATTTTGATATTTTTGGTAAGAAGTACTTCTTTTATGACTTTTTTTATTATGGCTTTCCATATTGTTTGATTTTAATGCCTTGTCAATCCGGATTTCAAAAAAGCCGTCTTATACGACCATTAAAATCTTTAACATCTAGCAGTCCCTTGTAGAAAAATTCGAAGTTTCGGTCCGAACTTTGACTACTGATTCCTTTTATTTCCCCGAGGGTATTGCTACTTGTTAGCTTAATTTAAGCATCATCAATAACAAATTTATAAAGAAACACACGCCGGCTAGGAAGTTTCCCGGATGAACGAGGTCCTCTTTTGTCATTCAAGGGAACGAGTACTGACGTAAGTATGTTCCCAAATCAAGTTTTACTCTTGGTACTGGATTTGGCCTCCCATTTCGGTGTTTTTGGTTGAGTACTTCTTATATTACTACTTCGGAATTATGGCCTTCCTTCCTATTTGATTCTAATGCTGAGAGGTAACTCCTTGACACACGTGTACAGCATAACGAAATTTACCGTTTTTGATGTAACTTGGGTATTTTTGTATTAAGGATAACACTGACATGACTTATGTTCAACCGGAGGGTTGTGATTATTTCAAACAGCCTGATTTTTTCATGTGACTATACCATGCTCAGTCAAATTTTATGACGTTCTTTTATTTCCCAGCAATCTAGATCACACTCCAACAATTCCTACTTGCAGGTCAAAGTCTGGTAAAAAAATCAAGTTGCAGTGATATTAATGTAATGAACTTATTAAATGTCAGTCAAAGATGTACACAAAGCCATGGTCATAAATATTATAAATCCAGAACGTCTGTTGATGGATCATCTTTACGTGACTCCGCTAACAGATCTGTTCCTCAATTGTTCAATGACCTGCTAAAGAGTTCGTGTTCACCTTTAGTATTCATCATGTTCGTACATCACTGTTTTCTCTCCGAGTTCACCGCCATTAGCAGGAGAATTTTTAACTACGAAAAGGCATTGCAGGACCTAGATATTAAGAATTTTCTAAAATCTTCTCTGACATGCGACTGTTCCGCCTATGCCTTTGCTTACAGTCCCTCTGGACATGTCATTACGGGCGATCTTAAGATTATTAAAACGGATTTCTACGGAAAGTGGTCTCCAATGATACAAAATTCTGAGAACCACAGCGTAATAAAAAAACACCACAATTCATATCAAATACAACTTAAGACAACCTTACAAAGACTAAACAAATAAACAAAAACATACAAGAACACCATAATACTAAAGCACTAGCAGATTGACCCCCCCCAAAAAAAAAGAAACTGGACGTTTCGTTCTCATCACCAGGTGCTCCAGGAGTAAGCATAATCTTCTCAAGTGCGACAGTTAATTGACGTGGCGGTTTTCGTGGAGAACGAATCGTTTACCCTTTCTAAATATCTGTGTGCTTTCTTAGCTTTTTTGGGGGGTCGGTCTAGCAAACTAGTTAAGGGTCTTGTCATTTATCATAGTATCATTTGGGTCCATGATTTAATCTATTTGGGTTTTGTTTAAAGTAACATGAAACATAAAAATACTGAGAACATATTAATTCTAAAAAACATTCAGATAATATCAACAATAAATAAAATAAAGAAAATGGAAAAGACAAGTATTAGACCAGATGTCACTTAAAAACTGCTGAGTCAGGGATATGTTCAGCCTTTGTTACTTTCGTCCCTTCAGAAATTCTATGGCCGTCACAACGACATCATAGATAGATATGAAATGTCAGTGTCACAAATAAAAACTGACATTTTCAGCTAGATTCGCGTCTTCCCTGATTTGACATTACCAGTTTTGACTTTACCCTGGATTGACCCACTGACAGTGTGACGGGTGCTGTGAACAGAGCAGGACATGCTCACCCTTCCGGGGCACCTGATGTTACTCTTGTTTATTGAGAGTTCACACTGTTAGTGCTTTAGTTTTTTGTGTTGTATATGTAATGTTCGTGTGTTTTGTGGGCATGTGGTTTCTTTGGTCTTCCGTCTTTTGGTGTTCTTGCTTTTGCCTTGTCTCTGGACTTTGATTTGTGTAATCTTGTGCTTTGTTCCTTCGGTATTCTACTGTCATTGTATTAAAATGAGAATAATGTACAAGTATTCCATTTCGCCTTGTTCGAATTCTAAAGCACTCAAAAGCGATATCATAACACTCTTGCGATGAAAACTATTAATCAATAGAAAACAAATAGGATCTGAAAAAGGCCATTCAAAAGTTTCATATTAAAAACGGCTATCAGAATAAATGCATAATCTATGCTACGTAACTAGGTAAAGCAGAAAATGACGAAACATTAAAAGTACTTTTAATACAAAAAAGAATATCTCTTTTTTCATCCAAAATCTTGCATCTATTCTTCTTCGGTAGTAACAACTCTGAAGAGAGTGGGATTAGAATTTGAATATGACGGAAGAATTGGTAAAATCAATGTTTTGGTTGAAATATATTACAAGTCTCGTTACTATAAGTAGGTTTGTTATCACTGATATACTAGTGTGAATTGTGGGATAAAAGATCAATGGCATTTTGAATTCTTGTCTTTTGAAAGCGACTGCAAACAGGTATAAAATAAATAGGAAACTAGAGGAGTGTTATACCAACAATCTGTTGAAAGTTTTAATATTCTGCTCAACTAAAAATATATTTTACCTAAAATATACTGATATTTTGGCGTTTTGATATTCTGAGTACCCTCCTTTTGAATACCATAGACATATAATTATATGTCTGTGAAAGCACTGAAAACATTTTTGATCCAGTGTTTCAATATACATTTTATTCCTTATTGTCCTTGATAAACCGGACATGTCGTGACATAAACCATTTTACTTAGGGTTTTATTTCGTTCACTTTTTCGGTGGTTTATCTTTGGTCTTGTTTGCCGTTATTATATTTTATATTTTTTTCAAAAACAAAATACCGAAGTTACTATGAATTTAGATTCTGCACATGGCCATTTCGACAATTTTTGTCTCTTCAGTGCAGATAAAATCACTATGAACGAAATATGCGTAAACCCTGATACAGAACAATTTACCAATAGCATCTAAATAAAAAAGCAAGAATTAACAAAGGACAGAGATATGCAAGAGGGAGATACTCCTTAAATTTAGATATTGTTACTTCCGAAATAAAATCGGTTTTCGGACCAGCACCTAAGCTCTGGCCACTGGGTTGGTGAATACCCCCGGGGACTAACAGTCCACCAGCAGAGGCAAAGGTCCAGTAGTTGTAAATACCAAAATATCGAAGTAACTGAGAATTTAGTTCATACATTTGGCCTTTTCGACAACTTTTGTCTCTTAAAGTCACGATATAAGTATTTCTGGCGTTATTTTTTTTAATATTCTTTCAGTTTGAAGTGGATATCATATTGCCTTAGTGACTAAACACCTCTGTCATTTCATAATTGAATTCTTGTACAAATTACTACATAGTCTAAGGCCTTGGTCCTTTGGTTTCTTTAAAGTGCTCCCTAATTTCGTCAGAAGCAAATACTGACTAAAGATCAATTTACGGAACGACCTACCAATCGGCGATATAAGACATATAAGGGCCGTAAAAACTAAATAGATTAATAGAATTTGACCAAAGCGCAACAAAAATTAAGCGGCAGTAGATTCTTGCTCCAACAAAGTCGAGAGCATAAGTTTTCTTGACTCAAAACGTGTAAATAATCCATTATAGCTGGATGGAATCAAAGTTATTTAGTTTTTATACGGGTTCAAGATCAAATTAACAATAAATTGTGCTTTATTTGAATAATTTAATATGTTCAACATTTGAGAAATCATAATCGACAATAAGGTTTAGTGACCCTCGTATTTGTAATAAATGTGCCAGTTTCATTTTGTTTTGATGCATAATATCCCATGTAGTTACAACCGTCCTCTCCACAGCTGTTACAATTTTCTGTTCCTGTCTCGGATCGGAGAATGTTAAGGGGGCAAGGGTAAGATAAAAACTTGCAATTACTGTTGATTGACTCAGTAAACAGATCCAATGCTCTCAAATGGCTACATCCGAAATTTTCAATTGGACCTGTAAAATATGAAACTCAAGTCGTATACTTTACACATAAGGGACAGATAATTATGCAAAAATATCCTCATATTTTACTGCATTGAAATAAATATTTAAAAAACGAATTTCTTCAATTGCATCAAAGCTTTCAAACAATTTCATCTGTTTTCAAATCTGGTTTATAGTTACTTGGTCTAGGTTTTATAAGTTTACACAATCTGCACATTTATTGTAATATTTTTTTTATGTTGATATTATGATACTCTTTTCTTTCCCTGTTCATAATGTCGCCGGTTTGAAAAAAAAAATATACCTGTCATTTCGTAAATACTATTGCCAATGAACGATCCTAGGAGTTAGCAATGTCAAGCAACTGTTTGGGGTTTAGCGGTTTCTGTCAGTTTTCTTTGATTCTTGGGTTAAGCGACTTTTGTCCGGTTTTTTTTTCTTTGAAAGGCTAACCTGATCCCATCCATGGTTTTATTGGGCTGTAATTTGTTCATCTTTGAATGTGTGTCTTCACTTTATTTCTTTGCCGTACTCATGTGATGTCTTTGCTTCTTGGTGTTTTCGATGTTGCCGATTTCATTGGATTATTCGTTTTAAGGATGTATTCTGGCGATGTTTCAGTCTCGTTGAAATCTCGTTTGGAAATAATTTCAAAATTATGTATTTTTTATGTACATTAGCAATGAATTAACAAAATTGATGTTAATCTTTAAATTGTGTCAAAAAATTATTCTTTTCTATCAAGTAGTTTCAGAGTAATCTAAAATTGAAGATTAATGCGCTAATTCGCTGTGGATTCGTGTCAAATTTTCACAAAATAACCGTTTTATGAGAAAAAAATATGCAGTTAAGATTTATTTTTGTTTTTTTTAAATAGTATTATATATTTTTGCAATAAAAAATCACAAAACAAATGAAGTTCGAACCATTAGCTGTTTTGAAAAATCCAGAAAATCTACATTTTTAGGGAATATGGAAATGCTGAAATTGCCCCTTAAAAGCATGAAAATTGGACAAAACTTTCTTATATCAACACCAACATATGATTTTTGGGGACTGAATTTGTTCATTCCTTCTATTTACAGCTTTTCAGAAAGTATGAGAAAAAGTTGTATACTCTTAAGCTAGATTTTTTCGATGAAAATAGTAAAAAAAAATGGGCAAAAATGAATAAAAATGCACAAAAGTGCTAAAATTGGTCACTTTCAAACATCTGTAGCAAAATAATTTGCACAGCAATCCATGAATTTTTCTTTATATATTAATTCATAGGGTAAGAACATTGCAAAAATCAAGGTTTCAAAAAATGTTTAATACTTTAAAATTTTGGGTCCTCACCAGGGTACATCCTTAAAGTAGCACAACAGTCTTCGGAAGAGAATTGTCAGCCCCTAATTTTGAATGACTATAACTTTGTTATTTTTAAAGATACAATAACAAATGAGGTATTAAACGAAAGGAAAATGACCAAATTGTCTTTCGATGCTCATTTAAAGATCGAGTATTCCTTTTAGGTATTAATGTCAAAATTTCATTATTTGGCAAAAACTAAAGTTTTTGATATAATATTTTTAAAATGAAAGTAACTTTTACATCTTAACAGATAGCTGAATTCTGTTTGTTTTATCTGAAAGAACCATTTAAATGCAACAAAACCGTGTCTCGGATTTTTTATATAGGGTCTGGTTTGAAAATAAATTAATTTTAAATTTTGAAAAAGCTAAATTTCTTTGAGTTAAAATTTAAAATTAATTTATTTTCAGATTTAAAGTTACGGGCTTTCAAAGTAAGGGACTGACAATTTTCTTTAGAAGACTGTTATGCTACCTTAAGACAATTACTTACATTTCATTCTGTAACTTAATCGGTAGAGTTCAAAGATGGTAAAAACCAGTTTTGCTTTTAGTTTAATCATCAACATTAGATTTAACCCAAATGTTTATGAATTTTTATGCTGAAACTAACTTAAATAACAATGAGAAATATCGATCGGTTATCTCCCTGTACCAATTTAGTTATATATAGTTAAGGTGTCTCAGTGGTATTATTCTGCCATTTTTGTCTAATAATTGTTCATTTAGGTTTCATTCATTAAGATATTTAACAAAATAGTTATTTAAAATGAAGAGAAAGTTGAAATGTATTTAAAATTCATATTCCCAATCATTTTTATAACATTTTCATGTTAAAACACACGAGCTTTAAATCTGTTGCTGGATTTACAGAACACAGAAATTATTCAAGGGAGATAATTTGATAAAATATTTTAACAAAGTTATCACTAGAGAAGTTAACATTTTGCAATTTTTCTCTCTTATTTCAACGGTGACCCCTAATTTTTATTTTTTATATGTAAACTACATAATGATAATTAAACACATGCAAAGTATGAAAAAATTCTAAAATAGATTTTTAAAACTATCCTCTCATATGATCATTTTCCCTATCATTTCTATGTAAAATCGTGAAATTTTCAATTTCAGATTTTGCGCTTAAATGCACGGTGACCCCCAAATTTTATTTTACATTTTGAACAATAATGAACAACAATAAAAGCGTTGTTCCATTGCTTATTTACCATGTATTTGTAGAGACTTTGTCTCATTTGCATTTACTCCATATCCCTTCATTGATAATAATACAATTATGTTTCTACACAGAACATTTTACAAAATTCTATCATAGGAAATTAATACCCTGCAGACACCTTAATGTGGAGATATCTTTTAATTTCAATATGAAAAGCGGCTACTGATAAACTAATTAAAAATATCTCCACTTTAACCATATATAGCCAACTTGGTATATGGAGATTAACGACCGATATTTCTCACTTTCTTAAAAAAATTACGTACTAAAACTTCCTGTCAGAATCTTCAGGAAATGTTGATTTACATGCGTTGCACAACCAGGCTGGTCGGTGCCACCATTTGGATAAAAGTCAGCATGGCCCATTGGTTGAAGAGTTCCAAACCCTGGAGACAAATCTACAATAATTTCAAATGTTAGGTAAGACAGTGTAAATTGCAATGATTGTATGTTTGGTTACATAGCAGTATATCTGGCCGGTGGGTCGTCCAATATATATCATTTCAGATGGAACGCAGTGCAGCTGAGTTTTCGTATCTATTATTTCGTTGACTTCCTGTACCATTACATATAATAATGTATAAGCAATGCATGAATGAATTTTAGTTGTGGAACGCTATTATTTGACATATATCCTGGTCTAATTTAATATACAAGTTTTCTTATTTCGCCCTGGATAGAATATTTGGGCATTTTCCGCTTTGATATATGCTTTAGCCTCATGGTGACTTCAAGACGAAGAACAACAATAAAAGCGTTGTTCCGTTGCTTATTATAACCGTGTATTTGTAGAGACTTTGTCTCACTTGCATTTACTCCATATCCCTTCATTGCTAATTAAGGTCTTTCCCACTTCGGTGGAAAGACCTTCTTGTATTTCTTCTGATTATTATTTTTTTTCTTTTTTTTTTCCCAACATTTGCAAAAAAGTCTTAAAAGATATCACTTTGATACTTGGTACCATTATTCAGAAATGGCTGGACTTGACCAGACTGACCCTGTAAACCCGATCTATTTTTAGTAACAGAGTTACATCATCAAACATGGTAAACCTTGTTAGCAGATAAACTCGGAAACCATAATAGATAGCTGATGAAGTGTAATTAGAAAAATGTTCGTTAGGTCATGACAAAAATCCATTACATTTGGTCCGATATTGTCCGATCGACTATTCTTGAGTTATGCCCCCGCAAAATTTGATACTTCCTTAACAATGATTTTCTCCCAAACCGGAAGTGATAGAGACATGAGACCTACACCATGAAAAGGTCAAGGTCAAAGGTCATCGGTGACCTTAACTTTGACCTCTAGACTTGTTAGCGGATAAACTCGGAAACCGTAACAGATAGCTAAATAAATGTAATTGAGAAAATGTGTGTCTTGTTGAGACCTACAATTGTTACATTGGGTCCAAAATAATTGGACCAACCGTTTTGGACCTATGGGCCAAAAACCAATTTTCGATGTATAAATAAGGGTTTTTTTGCCTGTAGCTCAAATACCATTGAAGATACAAACATATATTCAATACAAAAAATGTTCAGGTAGACTTGACCTTCCAAATGACCTCAAGGTCAAATGTCAAGGTCACATTGAAAAGAAAAAAAATGTATTTCACGTTAAAGAGTCTATAAATATACATATTAAGCTTAGAATGTTGGTTTTCCCTATGAATCAATTATGAGAACATTCTGACGCAACTTTGGGAAAGACCTATCAATTGTTCTTCGAACTATTGACGTACTAGTTTTAGACTGGAGTTTGTCTCTCTTACAGTGTGGAGTCTGTAAAAAGATTCGCCGTGAGAGAGATGTATGCTCTATACATTTCAGTTATGGTGTATTGAGAGAATCTCTCATATGAATACGCTATCACAAGTTCATATTTTGACCTTTTTTAATTTTTGTAATCTAAAATTGTTTTTCTGACCACCTGTTTATTGTGCCCACATCTCATGATTTTATTATGCCACATTTTCTAACAATTGGCTCGATGAGTGCCCCGTGGTTGTTTGAATGTTGTGATCGCCTTTTCTCGTCTTTTTGTTGGGCAGTGGATGACAGCGATTGTAAGAATACTTTGCAAGTTAAGTTTATATTTGTTGACGATCCCGCATCCATGGATCATTAGGTTAAAAAGCATGGATGTAGCGTTGCTCGACAATTAGCAATGAATTCCGCTCAAACCGGTGCTAGGGGCGTCTTGAACTTGCTATGAGGTATGAGTAAAGCTCATTGTTGAAGGCCTCATGGTGACTTCAAGATGAAGAACAACAATAAAGGCGTTGTTCCATTGCTTATTATAACCATGTATTTGTAGAGACTTTGTCTCATTTGCATTTACTCCATATCCCTTCATTTAATTTTCAATTTCTTGTGTCCCATACCTGACAGCTACATAAATTCTCTTAAACTGTCTATTTAATATAAAATTCACCTTTTCTCTTTCTATTTTTGGGTAACGAATAAAAACAAAAATCGTTTGTGTCTATTTCAGAGGCCGTTTGATGCAGCAAGTGCTCAACACATGTAAAAATTCTACATTATAAATATACAAAAGGTATAAAGAAGTGCAACTATTCCTGAAGTATTTGATATCAATAATAACTTTTTTATTGTATTATGTTGATTTAAAAAAAAGATTCTGTTTTCAAAAAAAATGAAACCAAGTCTAAAATTGTGATTTAATAATGCATAATTAGACAAATATATATTTTATAGCTGTTGCTATTATAAGTGCACCTAGATAATATTGAAACTACATGCAATAATTTGTTAATCTTAATTTCATTTCACAATGTAAAGGAGAAGAATGCAAATAAGGCCATTTCTGTACATTCTTCAGAGATAGCACTAGTTAAGGTTTTAAATCAGTAATGTCGAATAATTAAACGCACAGAAGGCTAAGATTATTTAAGAGAAAACTGCAGAAACTAGAAAAACTGTGAGCAAAGCTCACTAATAAATACCCCCGCACCCCCATTGGATTCCAGAAATTAAAAATCAGTCAATTCAAATTCTGAAATAGAGGGTGCATATCTACATTATATCATAAATACTGTGTTAAAGTTTCATGAAAATCTATTCAGTGGTTCAGCAGAAGTAGCGGATAAGTGATGGGTACCCACTTGTAATGTAATGGCGAAGTCCATGTTTTGCTATGGGAAAACCCAAAAATCAATCAAATCAAATTCTGAAATAGGAGGTGCACATCAACATTTTGACATAAAGACTGTGTTAAAGATTCATGAAAATCTATTCAGTGGTTCGGGAGGGGTAAGGGATAAGAGATGGGTACCCACTTGTAATGTAATGGCTAAGTCCATGTTTTGCTATGGGAAAACCCCAAAATCAATCAAATCAAATTCTGAAATAGGAGGTGCACATCTACATTATGTCATAAAAACTGTATTAAAGTTCATAAAAATCTATTCAGTGGTTCAGAAGAAGCGGATAAGAGATCGGTACCCACTTGTAATGTAATAGCCAAGTCCATGTCTTGCTATGGGAAACCCCAAAAATCAATCAAATCATATTCTCGAATAGGAGGTGCACATCTACATTATGTCATCAAGACTGTGTTAAAGTTTTATGGAAATCTTTTCACTGGTTCAGGAGGAGTAGCTGATAACAGATGGGTACCCTCAGGTGTAACGAACGGACGGACGGACGGACGGACACCCCCATCACTATATACCCCCACTTTTCAAGCGGTGGTACAATAAAGACGAGAAAGTATCTAATAGTAGAAGATTAAAGATGACACTTTCTTGCTGCCCGTTTGCAAGTAGCACTATTGTCGGCAAGTATGTAAAAAATACCGATATTAAAAAGCTGGTCAGCATCAGTATGAATGACATCTACAAATAAAGCATCTGATGAATCAAGACGCACTTCTGGGTCCGTATTTTCAAAATTTGGTCCTGCTGGATCCAGACCTGTAAATATAAAAATTTTGTCCCATGTTTATATCAGTACATTCAGTTTTATATGTCCTAAACATCGATTCATAATGAAGAGGTCTTAAACAACAATTTATAGTGAAGGGGTATGAATTAATGTCGAAAATTTAAGAAACCTGACAAACTATACGGGATAAGAAGTGATCAACCTTATATAAGACAAGCAATGGACGAAATATTCACTCTGACACTAAAACTTGTGGTGACTTCAACATGAAGAACAACATCAAAAGCGCTATTCCATTGTTTTACCATGTTTTTGTAGACACTTTGTCTCATTTGCATTTACTCCATCTCCCCTCATTGTTAATTGTGTAAATGTATATAGTCTTGTATAGATTTGTTTAATTGTCTGCTGTCCATCTGCATTCTATGAACACATTTTATAAATCGTAATAGCAGATTTGCCATCAACGATTGGGCTGATTGTTTGGCTTTTCGCTAAGTCTTTATCTCTTTTTTTAAGGAACAACAGATTCAAACTTATTTTTATTGTAAAACCTTTTAAAAATCCTCAATAGCATCTACAAATGGCAGGAAAGTTTCTGGTATTTGCAGTTTACGTACCCAGAAGGTCAGCTTCAAAATGTCAAAGAAAAATGTTCCTACCTAATGAATTTTCTGTTTTAATAAATTAAAAGAATGATATTGTGAGACAAGTATATTTCATTATTCATTATTCTAAGCAATAATTTATGAAATTAGATATTTTCATAGGTATTTACTCAGTACATGTTACACGTTTTTTTTGAGAATGGAGCTTATTTTTAACAGATATATCATGATAAGGAGGGTTATTTGCCAAAAATACAAGTTGCAGGGCGGTAAAAAGGCGAGGGAAATTTAGACCCAAGACTTGTATTTTTGTCAAATACCTCGATGTTCATGATATATCTGTTTAATTACACCAAATGTCTCTATCATTAAAGCGCACATATGACTTCGGGACAAATACCACGGCGAGTTGGTGGTATAACACCACTAATTCGGAAACCAGTCGGGCACATATTTAGTGAATTTAGTCCTTATAAGAGACGACATAGTTCCAATAAAGTGTTTATTTTGTTACATTTTCAAAGTGTTGGCAACTGAATCTTATTTAATTGGAAAGTTTATATTGTACGGCTTCTTTTGAGCCTAAATATTAATTTCGTTAAGAAATAAAAATTTTTTGGGCATGGGCGGCGGAGGAATTTTTTCTGTCAAATTCAAGCAGGAAGTACCGATCCTTGTGTTGTTCACTGCCGGGAACCAGTTCTTTCTTATATGCAAGTTAAGGAGGGGGTGATTTTTTTCATGAGAGTTTCTTGAAAGATACTTTTGTAAGTTGAGACACGTTTCATTTCATTTGAACTTTTAAATTAAGTAAAATTTCTACAAAGTTTGAAACATGCGCAATTTAACATGGGAGTCTATGGGAGGCTAAATTAGTGGTGTTATACCTGGTATTTGCCAAAAAACACAACGGCCATTAACCAATCAGAATGCAGCTTACTTACATAAGGTGTAATTAACGTTGAAATTTGATCTCATTTCGAAACCAGACAATATATAAATTTTTGTAAAATTTGTTGAAAACTAAGGAGTATTTCCCTCATGCAAAGCTCTGTCCTTAGTTGATTTGGCTTTATATTTAGATCATATTGGTTATTTGTTCTCTATCAGTCTTTAACATCTTTGATTTTATGGTCTTCCAAACGTTTAGATTTTATCTTCACTGAGGAGACATAAGTTGTCGAAATGTGCATATGCAAAAAGTAAATTCACAGTAACTTCGATATTTAGTTATTCCTACTATGTTTATTGTCAGCAAAGAATTTTCAGTCTCTATGAAATATTGACTATAAAAGGATAAGACGGGACTTTTGAGATAGGAACTCTCGTGAAATTAAAGGCAGAAATGAGTGCCACAAATTATCTATCAACTTGAAGTGTACTTAAAACTTTTTTTCACATGACAACTTTTTACTAGGTTTTTATTGACGAAAAATAAACAACCAGGGGCACTACAGATAGATATTCCCTTTTACCTCAACGGTATAAATTAGTTTGTGATTCCCATTGAGTGTATTGATTTTTGTTTTGTTTTGTTTTAACTAAAGAACCATATTGGTGACAACATTAAACTCGATATTTCCGTATTCCGTTAATGGATTACCTGTTATTCTACTAATTCCGTTGATTGAACTTCCAATATAGCCGGCTAAGTGTGCCCCCAAACTAAATCCGACTATATGTATTGATGTTGCATTCATATTGTAATGATTGAGTAAATCTCGAAGACGTTTGGTTGTAATGGCTGCCACTATTCTGGTGTTTGCCACAGATTGATGATAGCTAAGACTTCCCGCTCCGTGTTCCCAATCCAATAATATAACATTATAATCAGCCTAAAATAAATCAGAATGAAAAATAATATATAATTAAGATTGAAATGTACTTATATAACTAATTTTGGTAATTAAGAACGTTTGGCAAGGATCTCAATAGCTTTTTGAAGAACATGGAAGTTAGGTATCAATGTCCACTTGTACTTTGAACTTCATAGAACTCGTTTTTCTGGCTTTAGGTCAAAGTCCAACTAATGCGGAAAAAAATATCACTGTATTCTTTGCATGGTTATTACTGACACTATTCGAACACTTCATAAACTAAACAACTTAAAATTAAAATATGGACCAATACGGAGGTGATTGATATTTTCTGGATTAGAGTGAATCCGTGATTTTATACTAAACCAAATCTGAGTATACTTCTAGTCCGCTCGATTTCTGAAAATTATATCTCAGTAATAATAAAGAAATAGCCCACTACATATTCTGTGCTATGGACAATAAGCTCTATCCTTAGCTGATTTTGGATTTTTATTTAGATCACTTTTGTTATGTGTACTCTTTCAGTTTTTTTTAACATCTTTGATTTTATGGTCTTCCTAATAATAAGATTTTATCTGCACTGAAGAGACATAATTTGTCGAAATGGCCATTTGCAGAAATAAAATTAACATTAAGTTCGGTATTTAGATATCTGCACCAGTGCATCAACTTGATGGAAACGTCCAATTGTTTAAATGCATAGATGCTATATATCAGGATCATTTAATTTACTTTTTATCGTTATTTGTTAAGAGAAAAAAAATTAACATTTTACAAACAGGACATGGCTTTCTTTACTGCGCTGAAATGTGTCGATAAGTTTCGACCACATCAGAATTCATGTACAAGATAAAGATAAGATAAAGGGGAGGTTTGGGTGCCCATAAACCGGTTTTACCCTACCGCTGGCTTTTGCTAGTGCCGGTACCAAGTCCGGCTGTCCCGAGTTCCTATTGTTTTCTACGTTTGTCTCTTGTCTTATTCGTGTTTTTCATGTGTAGTTCCATGACATATTGTGGCATGTAATTATGATTTTCAGCCATTGTAGGTGTTTCCTGTTATCCATTTTTTACAAGAAATTACTCTAAATTTTGTAATTTATACACGCGGTATCTTTTGTCAAAAATTCAGTATCAAAATTAAATGAATGTTTTAGCAGAGGTGTTGACAAAAATTTGGGGAAAAACATTTTGTCTGATATGTTTTGTTTCATTTTAAATAAAACTAGCATAAATGTATAAAATTTTATGTTATAATTGCATTACTTGAGTAATCTGAAATGGTAAAAGAATGCATAAAACAGGTGACAGTCTGGGCTGTGGACGAAATTAGCTAAAACTGTTGCAATGATATTTGATAGCTTAAATATAGTACATTAATTTTAATTGACACCATGTATTTATAGTGCGCATTAAAAGGGACCCCTTAAAACGGAGAAAGATAATATTTGTTAAGGTCCGTGTTTTTTCTTTGTTTTAAATAACAAGATATCGAGGTTACTGTAAATTAATTTCTACAAATAGCCATTTTGATAACTTATGTATCTTCAGTGCAGATCGCTTAAACATTCAAACGACCATAAAATATTTGTAAAACCTGATCGAGGAAAAATAACCAATAGGATACCGAAGTAAATGTCAATTTATTTTCTGCATATGCGCATTTCGACACTTTATGTCTCATCAGTGCAGATCAAACTTAAAGTGAAAGTCCGCAAAATTTTACTCTTTACCTAATTCGATTCACTTTATATCGAAAATGCTTCATGCAAAATTACAGTGGTGTATCTTTTTTATTAAGGGAGATATTTATAGTTAAAAGTTGACCGTAGTACAGTTATGGGTATCGCCATTTTGGATCGGAAGTGACGAAATATTGATACAGATTATTATAATTTGTATCATTACGATTACGGAGAAGACACGATTCAGAGAAAGGATGCTGGGTAATCATGGGTTTGACCAAGAACCGGATAAATTTTCAAATTGAATTTACCAATAGATATTAAAATTAGTGATATGATCGTGAGCATGGCATACAAGTTAAATATCATGAAAGATATGATAAATATATCCCATATTTAGAAATTTCTACATTATTTTTCATTTTTTGTCGAAATTCAAGTTGAATAAGTTTTGCCTCTCGTTATCGAAAATACAAAAAATACTAGCCTTATGTTCAAAGCTAACTAAACGGATACATATTCTCTTTTAAGCTAGGATATATATCACGTAATTCGACGATTTCGTTAAAACGTATCCATAATCTGTAACAAAAATGCTAAGTTTTCTGTTGATTTTTTTTTTATAATAATCCATATGATGGTGCAGTATACAGTGCACATCAACGTGCTGCAGTAGAAAACAAAAAAAATTACTATGGTCTTCTTGTTAATGCATTACATACAGTGTACATGATGAAACTGTAGCCTTGGATACAGGTGATCAATTGTTCAATTATGTAAGACTCAGGTACAGGTACAGGTAAATTTTGTTAATTGGTACAATCAACACAGCTGTCACTTGTTTTACAGGTAGGGTCATAAATCATTCTCTGGTCACTTTAAAATGTTCATTCGTCAATATTAGTAACTTCCCTTGAGTTCAGTTATTTTTAAAATGAGAAAAAAATTGTCAGACCATAGAGAGGATATTTCATTTGATTTGATAACAACAAGTGTTATTGAGAAAAATATGAAAAAAAATCTTTATTCAAAATTAGTTTTTTGTTTTGTCTTATGTCTTCTACATCTATCAAAATGATGCTTTTCACATACGTTATCAATATCGCCACAACATGCATAAGAGTAGAGAAGCAAACATAAGACAATAAATTTGTCGGGCTGGCCGTAATTTACATTCTGCACTGCCTATTTACTTTCCGGAAGAAAAAAAAAAGAAAAAAATACGTTAGTATACCTGTATTATAAGTTCAAAAAGACGAATGGGCAAGAAGTGAGATCGGTAGATGCTTTAATTGTGTAAATTAAGCATATATTTAAATGTACTACATCCTCTAGAGTGACGTCGAACTGTATATCAGTCCCAAGTTGGGCCTTGTAACATTTTTCTTGTTTGAACGGCTATTCATATCAATGTCAGAAAATTCACACTGAAGAGAATGAACAGTAGGTAACTTGCCAGTGCCTTATCAAAAGCATATGACATGCTCCGTGTTGAAAACTGATAGGATATAAGGAGACAGGCAAAATATTGTACTGTTTCAGCTTCTTTATTAAACTAGCAAAATGGGACATTTTTATGTTAACAAAATGTAACTTCTGTAACAGCGTATTCAGTGAAACTTCTATTTCTCCAAAGCTTTTATGGGCGAATTATTTATATATATGCATTTCATCAACGCAACATCCAACTTTTGCAAGTCTAAGGCTTTACAGATCCTTTTGTCAAATGTAAGATGCATACCTTTAAAACAGATGTGTATTCAACGTAAACTGCAACATCTTAATTTATCTTTCAAAGTATTGAATCACTATTTAACCTTTTTATTTCGATAATGAAATAAATGATTTTGTTTTTTTTTTTTTATTATGTATATGTTTTTTTTGTGTTTTTGTTTTTTTTTCTCGTTTTTGTGTTTTTTTACTTGCTATTTGTAAAACGTTTTTTTTTCTTTCTTTCGTTTATATTTACGTTTTGGTTTTAATTAACATCACAATGTCAGAGTTTACCTGCCTTGGAGGATGTTCAGGTATCTAGTCACCTGCATTGTGTAATAGCCGATGTTTTTCTTACAAATAAAGAATCATTCGAGGTATGCAGAGGGGATCTTTGTAGTGTAAACTTGTCAACATTTATTTACAAAACATTCAGAATCGAGACGGCATCTCCACCTGTCTGCATATCAAGAAAAAATGCAAACAAAATATGTGTACCAGAGATTGGACACAACAGTACACCTGACGGTGATCTAATTACGATGATCATGTTCATTTTTTTATTATTTAGTTTTCATTGAAGTATAATAGATAGGTGCAGCAGAAAAAATTGGATATTTTCGTGTTTGTTGGAAGTTGAAACATGGAATTTCTACACGGGCGTCTACACGAATAAACACCCTTGCACCTCGAAATCATGAATAAATGTAACAAGTTGATGACCCGACAGGTAAAGAAAGTTTAATCAGGCCAATTCACAGAATGGTACATAAATATAGGTAAACGCAATTCTAAATATCAAACGTTGTATCGCCTTCGTTTTGACAATTATTGTCACAGTAGACAGGCGCGTAAAATGTTTATAAAAATATTGTACTTCCTAGCCCGTTATTATTGCTTGATATAGAAACTGAAAACAACATAGATTTAAAAGAATGTTAAGAATCTTTTACGCAAAATAAGCAAAAATATATGTAAGTCATGAGTCGAACGGCGATTTTTTTGAAAATGCAATAATGAACTTTTGTCATATCGTTAGTGATCGTTGTTGACATACGCCTTATAGCGGTACTCGTAGGTTATAACTTGATGTCAGTACACAGAGCGCCCTCTGCACAATGTCACGTGACCCTCCATGACTAGACATTTTGTGAATAAAATGCGTTTTTTTGCAACAATGAATTAAAAATACAAAAAACGAAATATGTCATGTGTGTCAGAACTAAATAAGGAATTAATATTCACTTTTCCATAATTTTGCGGACTTTCACTTTAATGAATCCCCAAAATAAGCTAAGGTCACAGTTATGCACTAGAGAGTTACTGCTTAGGTTTACACAACGTTTTCTAAAATTTATATATTTCATGTTTCCGAATTATATGCGATGTGTTTATTAAAGTATTTTGAGAGAAAAAATAATTTTTATCTTCGATTATTGTTTACCTTTTGTAGGAATGCATCTTTCATATCTGTAAACCATCTACCTCTAAACGTATTATAGTATCCATGGATAATAAGCTTAACCTCTTTATTGTAATCAAAGTTGTCTGCTGTGTTACGTGTTATATCTACTGGCGTGTCTCTGTTATGCCTGGTGTAAAGTAGTAGTTTTACATTTAAAGAGTCTGGTGGTTGTGGTAAAAAGCCTTCCGAATTTGAGAAAGGATGTTCCAATGTAAAACAACCATAGTCCTGGTAACAAACTCGTCTTGGCAGCCACCAGAAAAATTCATTATACCAACTACCTATATTTCAAAACAAAGGCTTTTTGCAGTCTTTAATTATAAGTAGTATAACATATAACTCTATTTGGCCATAAATATTAAATGTGATTAAATACTTGTACATTATACTGCCGCAAAGGCCTCCGACTGAAATGAAATTTTCGTAAAACTACAGTTTGACAAGTTCAGAGGAAATTCGAAAGGACAAATACATTGAAATTTATTCCAAAGAGATTGGAGAAATGCAAAGCTCTATGCAGTAAAGAGAACATTTCGATATTTAATTTTGGAGAGCAGACTCATTGGGGGTCATATAGAACGTTAAATTTCCTACCCCTATCCACTTTCTCCTTTTCCAGTAGCAATCACAAATCTTTGCCCCGGTTGCCCTTTCCATCTCATTTCTTTCTTTTTTATTTTTGAAAAAAAATTCTTAATTGATTGACTTATTCTCGTCCTGATATTACTGATATTTTACTGACTGGACGTAAACTCCAACTAATCAATCAATCTTACTGGGGTTGTTGGGCAAACAATGTAATGCACACAAAGGTTTGGAGAGGATTCTACCGTAGAATTTAGGCAATAACAATGTAGACGCACGCCTTTTTAAATGTCATTTTTACATTGCCATTCGTTGTCGTCTTTCTTACTTGAAATTTCTTCATGATTTGATCAAATATATATTTATCAAATTTTATAAAAAATTAACCTAGACATTAACTGGAACAAACATTACTGCGTAAAAATTCTACATCTTTTTTATCTTTATTTTTTTCATTTTTATTTATTTATTTTTTTTTATTTTATTAATTAGTTTTTATCATTATTATTTTTGTTTTGTTTTGTTTTTTGTTCAGTGCAAAGTATTCATTTGACCACCTAAATTATCCAAATGCAACAGATTTCAATATCAAATATTTTTGACAAGTGAATTTTTCCATCCACAAAATAAACGGAATAAGTATTGTACATGCTGGCATATATCAAAGGAGAATTTCAATCTTGTACCGATACATCATAAAATGTCAGATAATTTCCGAAAGGAGGATTTTTTTCACAAGACACGTCGCCATGACAACCTGACCTGAGACATTATTCTTTGTGGAATTTTTGGTCAACAACTATTCATTTTTATTTGAAAAATATTTCAAAAATATGTAAGTTATATGTCATTGTAATGGAGAAGTATAATAAGCAAAGTAACAATTTGTTAATTTACAAGCTTCGCGCCTCCCTTTTAAAAGTATTTTTTCGGGTACTGTAAAACCAGTTTATCATATTCTATGTACTTAAAGATATTATATTTTAACTGAACTTACTTGAATAAGCAAGACCAAACAAAGCCCAGGAAAATAACAGCATAAACACCATTGTTACAGCTCGGGTGTTTATTTCTTCTCTTGAAATTGTAATATGCTTACTTAGATAAGTAGAAATTGAATGCCTTTTCCGGATTAAAGTCCATTTCTTATTAAAGTAGTTTCCCTTAATTTAGTTTCCCTTAATTACAACAAAACTTCCTTTTCAGTTTCGCCTAATTCCATTGATATACGACACTTAGGATATACACATTAAAAGTATGTCAATTGAATGGCCTGGATCTGTGACGTTATAGGGAAGTGAAATTTAATAATTTGAGTTGCTTTATAAGCATATTTATTCTACAAAATGCAATTTCAGATTTTTATTTACGAAGTGAATTCATTGTGACGAAAAAGAAAAGAAAATTTCACAGCTTTATTACGAGTTCCAAAACACGGACCATGACAGCTAGAAAGCAAGGCAACACGAGGCAATTATAGATTTTGATTTGACAATTTTTTTCCGAAATATTATTGAGATGGACGAATTTCTGTTCTTAACCACTGGCCATTCTTTATTATAGTTTTCTTTTCTTCTCTTATCTTTTAAAAAGTGTACCTGTAATTCAGGCCTCAAACTAGACTTTGATTTAAGGTCGCAGTTGGCGATCATTGTCAATAAAATGATCGCCAGCCGAAATTTTTGGTCGCCAGATATCTTTCGGTGTTTGAAGCAGAAAATTGACTGATTGATGGGTTCGAAATTTATGTCGAATTAGCAATACATCAGCTATATAACTACGACGGGAATAAATTACTCAATGTTTAAAAATTGCAAGTAAAAGAAGTGAGAATTAAATATAAAAGAAACAAATGGGGCAACGAGTTTTGATTGCCACTGGAAGAATGGGAGAAATGGGTAGGGACGGGAATTTTAACCTTCTCTGCTCTCCTTAGGCAAATATAGATAGATAGAGATTAACCTCCAGTGAGCAACATTTCAGCTTTATCAGGATGAGAACAGGTAAATCAAATCTAAGAAATGATAAGCAGAAAGAAATATTAGGTGGAAGGGGCAACGAGTTTCGATCCCCAGTGGCAAAGAGGAGAAATGGGTAGTGGCAGGAAATGTAGTCTTTTATATCACTTGCCGAAAGCTTTACCTGTTGGGAAATAATCCATACTACACTTCCTTAATTGAAACGCTTTACATTGTATTTGACATCGACTATACACCGAAAGGATATAAAAGAGTATAACCAGTACATTTTGGATGCAAAATAAACTGCTTATAAGAGTATAAATCAATACCGAAAACAGTATTAATACGATTTATTTCGGTCGCCAAAAGGTGAAGATATTGTGACCATGAAGGCGACTAGATTTATTTTTAGTCGCACATCAGTATTTTTTGTCGCCTAGGCGACCATTTTAGTCGACTTTATAGAGCCCTGCTGTATGTTACCTGAGGTAGATCTAGTTTTATTTGGGAGATTTTCTTTTTTCGAAAATAAACTAACTATGAAATAACCTATATATTCGACAACTATCAGACAATCAGTAAACAATGTTTCTCAAATTTCTGTCCTGTTTTCACGTTTCCTGAGCAGTGAGAGAAATCGTTTCTCCTCTCTAGAGAGAATGTTGTTCTCGGCAAGTGATTGGCTGAAATTCAATTAACATTGTGATGCCATGAAAAAAGGAGACCATGCCTGATGACGTCACGCTCAAAAGAACACATTTATTTCAGATCGTCAGAACACGGGGTCATTTTTTTGTCCAAAATCTCCTGAAATCATTAGAGAAATAAAATCCACAACCGTATCTCGTGAGAAACGACATTTCTACACTCTCGATAGTTAAATTTTCAAATATTTTAACGCTCGGCAAGCCTCGCGTTTAAAAATGTGAAAATTTAACTATCTCTAGTGTAGAAATGTCGTTTCTCACTCGATGCAGTTGTGGATTCTATATATAATAATCGGGTGCCATGGACCGTTCTGCAGTAATTTCCATGTTGTCATATATGCGTTTATATGATAAACTTTTTTAGAGGCAGATGTGAGAGTTGCTATTATCCTTTCATTTCCATCATCTAGTGTTTTAATTTTGTTTGTCCAAGACATTAGCCAGAGAAAACAGTCCCCTTCTTTTCCCTTTGGCAACTTAAAAACCGTCTAGCATATCATTTGAGTCAGAACAGCATGTTAAGCTATCCATTAAAGGCAGTAAAAACTTTTGCTCTTTTTGAAATTCCCAAAGAAAATGTTCTTGAAGGCAGGCTATTGAATTTTTAACGTTCAGTGATTGCAGAAACAATATAAGGTTGTCGGAGACTTATAAACTTGCAATTTCAACGGCGTTTGATTATTATTTTCAAATCTAAAACCACAAAATTCTATTCCTTTACTTCAAGGCCGACGTCAACGACGCCTAGAGGTAGTTGTCATGTAATTTTCTGTCCTGTGCCCCCTGAAAACCTGTACTGCATAATCTATGTAGTAAGAAAAGTAGGGAGTGGTAGTATATAGGACAAAAGCTCAAGTAAAATAAATGAAAACACAAACCAATAGGTAATACCAAATAGTTAAGAGCAGGTTATAAGATATTCTTTAGACTAAGTACTTTTTTGTCTACAAGCAACACTTTTCCTGACTCCAATAGTCGTAACATTAGCAATTCAAATGAAGTCAGAAGAATGCTGAATTCGTTTTACTGTTTGGCATAAAATAAGTTAAAAAAGCTATCTTATAAACTCATATTCAGCTTTCTAACATAACTATAGCAGTTTCAGCGTCGGATGACAAAAGAACAATTTTATGACGAATCAATGCATTTAAATAATAAAACATGGTTAGAGCGACATTAAAATGAAGAGAAACCAGTATGCTTTTAATTTTGTAACTTGCGTCTAAAACGAGATTTTTTTGTTTTGCTGTCTTTTATTCAATTGAAAAATTTCCATGATCTGAGATTATCCTAGACGCCAGAAATAACTGAACATTTATAATTATTATAAATTGCTGTAATGTAAATCACTGACTCGATAAATTTGATAGTTCATTGATTACAAGTTTCTTTATATAAAGATATATCAAATCTATGTTCTTTTTCTTCAGAAAACAGCAAATGTTTTTTAGTTCGTGTCAAATATTTGACACTGTAAATATCCTCATTTGATATAATTGGTTTTTCTTTAAACGAAATAATATAAGGTGTGCCGAAAGCTCACATTTGGGTCGGAATAACAGTAGCACAATATCTATTAAAGGCAAATAAAAGCCAGCCCATTTATAATAAGGCACCGATATCATATCGGACATGAATCAAAATAACAGCTTGCAAATATACTAAACTGTTATTTCTTCGCTGGCATATCTATATGTTATAATGGTACTGCAATTTCATTTTACGCCCAATTTCTTTTATTGACTCCACAAAGCATGCTGTTCGAAAAAATGCATTTTTTTAAATGCTGGAATCCAGGCAATGCGTTAAAAAAATCGTTTTCTATTTTGAAAAGAAAGAAAGTCTGAAATAAGACAAAAAACGACCGCAGAAAAGGAGTGAACAAAGAAAAAGATTACATAAATCAAAATTCAGAGCCCAGGCAAAAACGTCAACAACACAACAACAGGAGACGGAAGACAAAAGATACTACTCACCCACAAAACACAGGAACACCAATTAGAGAACACTCAAAACTAAAGCACTAAAAGTGTGAACTCTAAATAACAGAGAGTTACAACACTTCGATAGGGAAAGCTTATCTTGCTCTGTATACAGCACAGATCACACTGTCAGTGAGTCAATCCAATCATAAGTCAAATCGGTATTGTTAAATCCAGGGAGAAGTGAATCTAGTTGAAAAGTCTGTTCTCATTTGTCAAACCTACATTGAGTTAATGGTCTTCCAAACGTTTAGATTTTATCTACACTGAAGAGACATAAGTTGTCGAAACGCGCATATGCAGAATTTAAAGTAACAGTAACTTCGGTATTTAGTAATTCATATCTATGATGTGGCGCTGATGGGAAAAAATAAATGTTTTCCCTTCATTGCTGATTTTAGACTGGAGTTTGTCTCTCCTGAAGGGTGGTGTTCGTAAGAAGATTCCCAGTGGGGCAAATGTATGCTCTTTATACTTTTCAGTTATGGTGTACTTGTGCTTGAGAAAATTTCTAATAAGGATTCCCATCATATTTTCATTTGGCATTCATTTTTTTTTTGTACCATCAAATTGTTATTCTGACCACCTGCTTATTATTCCCACATCTTATGATCTTATGCAAAGTTTTCTTACTTTTGCTCGATGCGTGCCCTGTGGTTGTTTAGTTTTGTAGTTGTCTTCTCTTTGTCTTTTGTCGACCAATGGATGACATGCAGCGATTATGAGAACACTTTGCCAGTTATGGCTGCTGATAACCGCGCATTCATAGAAAGTGGAATGCATGGTTAAGCCGTTGCTCGATAATTAGCCATGAATTAATATGAGGTATGAATAAAACTTATTGTTTTAGGCCTAATGGTGACTTCAAGATAAAGAACAATAAAAGTGTTTGTCTGTTGCTTTGTTTTTTCCATATATTTGTAGAGACTGTCTAATGTACATTAACTCCATATCCCTTCATTGCTCATACTTTACTTTAAACTTATTTCATTGTTCAAAAGAATAACAATAGGATGCTCATTGCTCATAACATAACTGATTTAGTTACAACTGTCAATATTTTTTTTTTTTTTTACATTACATAATAAATACGATTAACAAAGAAGGAATATGGAGTAAATGCAAATGACACAAAGTCTCTACAAATACATGGTAAAACGAAGCAATGGACAATGAATCTTATTTATGAAAATAACAGCATTTTAACTTTTGACACAACGAGCAGTGGTGGTCGATTGATAGGAAAAGTTAAATTAAGATAAATGAAAAAAAAAACAATGCGCAATGCGAAAAAGTTTTGATTGATTGGTTGATTGAATATTGTTTAACGTCTACTGAGCAATATTTCAGCTATATCAAGACGAGAACAAGTTTGTTAATAAGTAATCACTTTGGGTATGGAAAGGGTCATTGGACGGTAAATTATGACTGCCACTAGAAAAGTAGGGTGAAATCGAAAGGGGCGGGAAATTTAGCCTTGTAGCCGATCACCTACGGACCACTCAAAAAAGAGCTTGCTACAAGGGTTCTTTAACGTGCAAGAAGCGTGGCAGAAAAGTTTTTGAAACAAGATTTAGCTTAACATCAACAATCAGATGTACTTTTGTTAGAGTCAACGATGTCATTTTAGCGACCTTATCATGCCATCAGTAGATACTACAACTTTCCAAAATTGCCTCGATTTATCAGTTGCTGTGTCAACTGGTAATTTTTGAAAACATAAAGGAACAATTTGAATGACAAATCAATGCATTAAAATATATTGAAAGCAAGAATAAAGTGAGTGAAAAGAAACCAGTATCTCGCACCTAACGTGTACACTAGGAAACAGTTTAATACAAACACATTTCGAAAACATGTGCCAGCCCTCAAATTATTCTAGAGTCCTAATATAGATCTTTTTGATATAATTTGAAATGGCTGCAAACCATCGACTCATTGAATTTGTAACACGAGTACCACAGTCATTGTTACGAAATTCTGTCAACTCTATGTTTTAAGTGCAAGTGCCATAATAAATGCAACCATTTTCTAATCTGTATTAAATATGGCAAATATTCCCACAGAAATACCTACATATGTTAATAAAAATTATAAAAAAGCAAAAATGAAGGATTAGTAGCTCACAACATTTAGTTCGAATTATCAACACCGTTATTTTTAAGGCAAATCAAAATCAAACAGTCTGATGATAGAACCCGTTGTTTATTTTGAAATGAATCAAATTAACAGCTTGCAAATCTGTAATAGTGATGACGTTCTAAAGATACTGTAACATTTTGAATCGTATTTTCTTTTTCAACTTGACAAAGAATACTTTAGACGATATCAACTTTTCATTAGCAATCGTGAGATGATGGAATCAAAGCAACTGTTACAGAAGTGATAGGTTTGTCCTTTGCACAGAAATATGTTCTGAAATAATACAAACAAAGAACAGTTTTAGTAATGATTTAATACCAAATCAAAAATCTATAGGAGTCTAGGATGATGTTAATTTGGCTGAACTTGATTACTCTTTATTCAGGGGCCGACTCCGACCTGCCGTTGGGTGTGGGGTTTTCTCACCGTTCATTGAAGATCTTATGGTGGCTTTGAGTTGTTATTACTCCCCTTTGGGTCGTTGTCTCTTTGACACATTCCCCGTTTCCCTTCTTTTTTCTATTACTAGTTAAGAAAACTTATTCACTAAATATGTTTAAAAGTATATAAACATAACTAAACTACAATTTACAAACTTTTTATTTTTTTTTTAAATAACTGAATTAGTTGGGTGATAACTGCTAATAAGATTTATACTTTGGGTAGTACATTTTTGAAATGAACAAAATCAAATCCTAAAAATATTTCATTTACAGTTCAACTAAAAATGCTTATTATTGGTGAATTGTTGTGCACTTATATGGCCGTTGATATGACACAGTCGTTTTATGCTGGTCCGAAAACCGATAGATTGTTTAAAGTTTAAAAATTATATACACTGTCATTTTTATCTGTACTGAAAAGACAGAAGTTTTCAAAATGGCTATTTCAAACTAAATTTTAATTTAATTACTGTGTTTAATTGTTTCTTTCTACAATGTATGGAAAATAATTTTCAATTCGGAATCATCACGATACTTACGTCTTCCTGAAAATTATTTGACTTTAATTTCTAATGCAAATCAAGAAGACCTTCAGTACATAAAAGTATGGAAATCGAAATTTTTTATTGCGACTACTGTAAAAAAACATTCTAGCAACACTAGATTACATATCTGTGCTTTTTTACTGTCCTTTTCAAATGATATAGGTTTATTGAATAAATTTTTAGAAACATAACAGGTATAGTTCACATTTCATTAAGTTCCAACTTGGCATGTTTAGGCAAAAAATTTTTCATTTCATTAATTTCCAACTTTGCATGTTTAGGCAACAATTTTCTGTATTATCTTTTTACATTTCCCAATGTTCAATGTCTAAGCACTATTCCAGTAAGTAAAACTCCTTCCTACGGAATGTATATTTCTCAACTAGTACGATTCGCACGCGTTTGTTCTACTTTTGACGACTTAAATGAACGAAACCTTACTATCACAGCCAAACTTTTACAACAGGGTTACAGATTTCATAAGTTGTTGAATAGTTTTAAGAAGCTTTATTATAGATATGAACATTTAATATCTAAATATGGTGTTACTTGCAAACAGCTTATTACTATGGGCATTTCTAATCCTCGTTTTTACGGAAATATTGTTAAAAATGACAAAAAAACTGATTAAAGATCCAGAAAAGCTGGGTCGTAACCTACACTCTTTACGTAATAAGGAATATTGATAAGATACTCTGCTTGCATCCGTTAAGTTAGCTTTGAGATCTAGTTACCTGAAAATTTTACACACATACTGACCTCTCTCCCTCTGATACTGCCGCTGTCTACTGATATATTTGATGATTCTTTACCAAACCCGTCGGGAAGTTTTGAATTTGATTTTTTTCCGTCGTACGACAGTGTTTTACCAGCAGACTAGGCTCCTGGAGCTAGCCGGTATATTAGCCGCGAGCACCCCTTGACCCATCTTTCAAAATTACGTATTGTCATTTTTGTTTCCTTTCAAGATTGTGGTCATGGAGTTAGAAGTCTACTTGTACTGGGTTTATTCGTATGTTTATTATACTACGGGGAAACCGGACAGATAAAGGGGAGGTTTTGGTACCCATAAACCGGTTGAACTCCACCGCTGGCTTTTGCTAGTGCCGGTACCAAGTCCGGCTGTCCCGAGTTCCTATCCTTGTTTACGTTTGTATTTGTCTTGTTTGTGTTTAACCTGTGTATTTCCCAGGCAGATTGTGGCATGTGACTGTAATTTTCAGCCATTGTAGATGTTTCCTGTTATCCCCTTTGTTACATCAAACTTACATTTAATACTCAGATTACCACAGGTGAGCATATGTATAGACTCAATTTTCTTCACTAAAAGCATAGGGTGTATGATTCATTACTACAGTAGGCTTTCATCAACAATGAATCAAATAAATCAATCAACCAGTATATTGGCAATGCTATACATGATAACAATGCAAATGAATTGTAGGCTTTATATGAATCTATATATTTATATCCAAATAATGAGTTTTGATCAGAAATTGAATGAATGATAATACTCACGTGTTAAAAGTTCGACCATCAATGATGGCTATTTTGTTGATTTTAACGCTTCTAGTTTTGAACCATGACTGCGTAAATTGTACATACATTCTGTTAAATTTGGATTGGTATTCTGCAGATGACAACACTATCTCTTTATATGTCTTCCCGGGAGAGTAATCATACCTGTTTAATACATATAGAATATTACATGGGTAAATCCGTATTACATGCTGTATCAACCCGAGACGTCAATGTCATCCCGAAGGCTTGCCTGAGGGATGATATTGGTCGAGGGTTGATACAGCATGTAATACGGATTTACCCATGTTATATACTGTTTATCATATATTTGAAAAAGAACAAAGGTCTTAGTAGTTTTCTAATTAAAATAACACGTGACCTTTGATACAGATTTTTAAGTGTGTAATAAAGGGTAGCAGCCGTGACTGATATGGTTGAAGATACAGGACGAAACATGACGTCTGTATTACATATGCAGGATTCTTGTATTTATAACTAAATATATGATAAATACATATATTACTACTCAGACCATTTCATTGTTACGGTGTAAGCTGAGCATGTAAATGAACTATGAAAATACTTAATCTAAGTAAATCCCTCCCAAAAAAATCACTTGGCGTAATCGGAAGTAAGTTTACATCCCAGCTCTTTTGTTCTAGTGTAAAATTAAATAGTGTCCGCTGTGAAATACTGTCCGGCTTTGCAATTGATAAATATGAAAAAGGTCCGAGGACGGAAAAAAAGGATGATGATCAAATATTGTCCTCTTGAATTTTACAAAGAAATATATAACAGGAGGGACACTTTTTCACAGGACACTATTTTGGCTTACATTAGCAGGGATGATCTGAGTCGGATCACCCAAGCAATCTCGCCCCAGTTAGAACAATGGATATTTTTACTTTTTTTGTTTTGTCAAGGCCAGATTTTGAGAACCGCTCAGTTGTTTTGGACTAAGTTTTAGGATTTACAATCTATAAAATTTTTTTAAGATAATGATTTTAAAGTTTTTAAAGTTTGGGATTCGAACGAGGGTCGTTCGTTTACTAGACTTCTGCCTTTTTTTTATCTTCTACCTTACCTACTACACCACGAACTTTCTGGACTTTTGGTGTAATAAAATCGTATATAAAGAATCGTTGTAGGGCACAATAAGAATATATATTATTATTATAGTATAGAATAGTTATTTCATGACATTTTAAGCATGAAAATTAAATCTATTATCGGAAACAATATTTGAAGTATCCGAAACAAAACTTCTATTATTCTTTTTATCGGTAATAAACGAAATCATTTGATACAACAAATTTTGAAAAACGAAAATCAATCTTGAAAAAAAATCATGAAATTGACTTTTGATTAGTAAAAGAAATTGTGAGATCCTTTTTTTTTTCACAGATGTACACATGTATATTTCTTTGTTTATGTTAATGCGCTGATTGACAAGGTAGGCGTGGCTTTAGTTACTTTTTGGCAATATTTTTTTCGTAGAAATTCTGAAAATATTTGCCTCAAGAGTTCAAAGGAAACTCATTCAAATTACCGATAAAAAGTATGACCAGTTGAAATGTTGTCAATTTTTATCACAAATTTTACGTAGCATTTTTTTCTCTTTGATCATATATGTTGAATATTAAGCAGATACCATGTGGGTGATGTAAAAATCAGTTAATACAATCTTGTCATATACGTTACCTGTAAAAAGAATGTTTCACCGAGTTTTCATTTTCACCAACAAATATAAGGTCCAAGGTTCCTCCGGATGATTCCATCAATGAACTAAATTGCACCTCAACTTGATAAGTGTTGGCTGCAAGAGAAGGACAAAAAACCCTGATCATTGTCAAGTTGTTAAGTAGTTTGAGCCAAAATTTGAACTCAAAACACTCAGAATATATAATCAGGAATAT
>MJUU01037920.1:61542-90992 GCA_002080025.1 Modiolus philippinarum
TTTTTTTTTTTACCGGAGATTTTTATCGAAGTCCTTCAAAAAAAAGAATGGTAGGGTGTTGCCAGACATGCAAAATATGATTTTATTTTTCAATTATTCAGGAATAAGGTCCGGATTTCATTTTAACTTACAGGAAGAGATAATCTTACCGAGATTGTTTTCAATATAGCAAAATATAAAATCTGAGTAAGATTGTCACCTTTGTTAAATATTTTTTTTCAAAGATTTTGTTTTCGAACAATCTTTTGTTAGAATGTTTTACAAGAAGTAAAAAATATATTCTAAAAGACGTAAAACACAACTATGGCTTAAAACAAATTAACTTAAAACAATCAAGTTGATACAAACCAAGCAGACACAACTAAGCTAAGACCATTTTTAAGAAGCTTACCGGATTTCTTTTTGATAAAATGTTTCAGACAAGTCTACAACTATAGCTTGAAACTGACACTTTTATATTTTAAAATGAATCATATCTATTCACAGAAAGATTGCCCGAGAGTAACTGTCGTATGTAGTAATCTGTTCTCAGCTAGTTCTTTGTCGCTTTTTGTGCCCATTATGGATACTGCTTTGGTATTTTAAACTCTTTGGCTCGAACCAAACCAATAAGACGTTGTTTGTCGAAATACACATACATATCTAACACTTTGTTGTTTTGTTTGTTTGTTTTTTTTCTATCTCTTTTTCTATTTCTTGAATTTAGCGTTGACTAAAGCTTACCAATGTTGTAAATGTCACCAGCATCAGTATGTATAACATCGACAAATTGTGCATCTGACGGATCAAGGCGTACCAAGGGGTCTCTTTTTTCGAAAGATGGTGCTGCTGGATCAAGACCTTTAAATGTTTTTTAAAAATTAAAATAAACTTTTCATTACTGCTGTCTTTTAAAAAATTACATTGTAGTTAAACTTGTTGCCAATAAAACAAAAAGCCATTCTGACCTTTTTCAAAATAATGTTTGTGAGGTATTTGAAAAATAAAAAACTGAGAAAAAATATTTGCATTTGTAAATTATTTACCGTTGGGACTGAGTTTACTCTGCAATACATAATATACAAAAGTTGCCGGTGTGTTGACGCATGTCATGAAAAGCCACTCTGATATTACTTCATTTAATTTTCTGGTCAATACCAGATCTTGAAGTTCGAATGTCGTAGGGCAATTGCATTATTAAATTTGTGTTATACGATCGAATTTCACAAGGACGAAAAAATACTTAATATTAAAGAAAATGGCATCATTCATTTATGAAATATTTGAAATATAATTAAGGTAGTTCGATCCTAATAAAAATATTAGACAGATTTTTTTCTTTTAAGATATTTTGTAGGTCTTGGCGTATATGTTCCGAAAATAAAACAAAAATGATATGTCACTGATCATCTTTTCATGTTATCTGGCTTTGAAAGTCAGGCCAAATTCAGTATTTTTCAGCAATATTTACAAAGAATATATAGGAAACTGTGAGAACATGCTTATTGTTTATCTTTCATATAAAATAAATATCAGATAGATTTTTTTTTATATCTGTTACGCTGAAAAAAATCTATATGTCACCGTTCGATTAAGAGAGTTTTTCATATAGTTTACGAAATAGACAATATTTACGGAAAAAGAGAGATAATTCGTGGGAAAGTGTATGTCATTCTATTAAGACGTCACAATGAATAGGCCAATACTACAGGAACGATCAGGTCAATTCCGCATCCGACTTGTGTTACGCAGATGCGCCAATCGAATGCGCCGTGTATTAGTGTCGATGTACGAAGTACGAAACAAAGAAATGAAAGCCTCGTCGTTTTTTTTAAATAAAATGTCATCTCCTAATAGGTCAAACTAATCTATATAATATTTAATGTGTACCTGTTATTCTACCAAGACCCTCGACTGCGCTACCAATATAACCAGCTATGTGTGCCCCTAGACTGAATCCAATGATGTGTATTTCTGATGGTTTCACCATAAAACGATCTATTATTTTCTGAACGTAATTTGCTGCAAGGGCCCCAACTACTCTTGTATCTGCAGCAACTTGGTCATAATTGGAACTTGTGGCTGCTTTACCCCAGCCCAGGATGACCACATTGCAATCTTCCTGTTACGTAGACATTTTTTTTCAATTTATTAGAAGCGTATGATATGGCATCTTATTCTGATTACTGTTATAAAATAAAGCTACACATGTACTTGTAAAAGTACTTTAGTGGCATATAGCAGAGTAGAAGGGAAATTATTGCTTTTAAATAAACAATGAACGCATATGGGAAAATTGCATAAAGTCTCTGCAATTGAGCGATAGAACAATGTTGCTCTTATTTTCTTTAAGCATAAAACGATTTTCAATTTTACTGTTACTAGTTAACAATACATATGCAGCATACACGGACACTTACCAAGTCCGGTTGCCCCTAGTTCCTATTTTGTATGTGTGTGTGTGTGTGTGTGATGGAGGTCTTTGTGAAGTTTCAGTTCATCAGCTAGCTTCACAATATGTTACAGTTCATCAGATAGCTTCCCCAGTATGTTACATGCCATCAGCTATTTCCCCAGTACGTTACAGTTACAGTTCGTCACCTAGCCATTAGGTATACCAAGGAAATGAATTTAGCTTCATGTCTAGTATTTCAATTTGAAAGTGTGCACCGAGTTAAAATATATGTTAATTTTCCAACATATGGTGTAATAGTCTTAATCAATGGACTTTGGGCGATTTGATAGAACAGTCGTTTTATATGACAACTTTTGCTCCATTTAGCCGACGACTTATATCTCAAATAAAAATATCAAATATTGTATAGAAATATAAATAACTCAATTTACCTTCTGCAGTAAAGCATCCTTCATTTCCATCATCCATTCTGTATTATTTATTTTGCTGTAATATCCATGAATGATAATTTTGACAGCTTTTCCAAGGCTGAAGTAGTTTTCTTTCCCACCAGTGAAATCATGCGGTATGTCCCTGTTTTGTCTTGTGTTAAGAAAAAGTCCGAAACCGATCGCAGATGGGTTCTGTGGAAGGTAGTTGTCCGCGTTGTTAAAAGGATATTTATTTGAGAAGCAACCCAAGTCACCGTAGCACACAACATTTGGCGTGGGAATCCAGTCGTACCAAATACCTAAATTAAAAGTTTTACATACATCTTTGACAATTTTAAAGATTTTATCAGTCAAATTAATATGCAGATGTGCATTATTGCTTTAACGCAATAGTTTCTTTATAATGAGTTTGCATTTCATCTTGAACTCCTTATATTTTTGCGATTAAAAAAAATGCTATTTTCTTGTGCTACAATGGTAAGACAAAAAAGTTTACAGACTTAAAAGATTTACAACTAACTCGTGTTATTTTGAAAACACTAACGGTGAATCAAGCAGTAAAAATTTATTTGGGTAATAACACGGGCATTTAGCTCCGGTCTCCAACCTTTTTTTAACTTTTAACTCCGGGCTCCATTACTAGGGCTCCGGTCTACAACACAAGTGATGCAGGCTCCACTCACGTTGACTCCACATATATGGGCTCCGGACTCTCAGAGAGCTATGGAATTCGTTTCATTACCCATAATGTATGATAATTTCATTTTTAAAATAAAAACAAGTGGAGCCAAGAGGGGTCGTAATATTGAAAGATTGATTTTCTGGTAAGTCTATTATTAAGATGGGTCAACATATCTTGGAGAATACTCCAAATAGATATATATACACCGCATGCAGGCAAAAGGTGTAGTACATATACGAAAAAAAGGAAGTTCACAAAAGAAAATTATCACTCTGTCATATATTCTAATTTATACCAAACATCGTTGTTAATTTCCGAAAAAAAAACACATATAGTTCTTAATCATTTTTCACAAAAACGAATAAATTTACAAAACATTTATACTCTCCTATTGTGGCATAAACATATAGCCCATAAATCAAAAACATTCATCAACAGCAACGAAAATAAAACAACGATAAGACAAACAACCCATAAGAGAAAAAGAAACCCGCTCATTGTCTGATTATATGATAATACAGTTTACTTGATGCCATAAACAGGATTTTGAATTAAATTTCAAAATCTAAATTATTTATTTCAATTTGTACACTACAGTAGCCAAAGCCAACTCGCTATATATATTTTGTGGGGATAGCCATATACGAAAAATTTTTTGACGGTCTTTTTGTGTAAATATTTATCTTGTGTCCAGGTAAAATATCTTTGACATTATATGTATGTCATTTTAAAATTCTTATCATTAGATCATCAGACGCTGAGGAAGCTAGTCGGTCTAGCGAAAGTTTCGTCATTTGATCAATTTAGGACTTTTATTGCCTAAATTTTCTATAATAACTTTATTTTGATGTTGTTGTGTATCACTTTAGACATACTAAGAAATGTAAATGGATAAGACCCAGATCAAAGTTTTATGTAATATTCAGAAATGTACTTACTTTCACAGACGTTACTTATAAACAAACACAGGAGTACTTTTGAAAGCATCTTGATAGGTTTACTATGTAGAATCCTGTACAATTGTGCAGTGAATGAAGACTGTTTCACTTAAATATGAAAATATCGCCTACTGATTGGCTACCTTAATTTCATGGAGTCTTCGTGTATGATTTTACAGAAGCCCCACACTATCAAAACACCAATAGAAAAAAAAACCGCAAGTAGTTCCTTTTATTAAGCATTTCCTTTTCCGTACACTCCAAGTGTCCAAAAACAGAGAAATAAGATCATGTTTCTGTAAAGGTTGTTTAAAACAATTAAATCAAAAGAATACGTATGTCCAAAAATGATGCTGACTCGATCAAAAGACTACTTCATCTGACATAGCTCAAATAATTTACACCAAATTGACGTGTACGTGCATCGTAAAATCTTGACTTTTAAATGATATATAAAACATTTTTTTTTCTTTTTCTCATTTTAGACTTGTTTTTTTTTGTTTTTTGGGGGGGTCTTTTTTTCTTTTTCTCCTTTTTAGACTAAGTCAGAGTCATTCCGACCCCTTTTTTCAATGAAAAAAAGAAATGATACACATAAGGTCCCGCTCATTACCATATTTTATCCACTAGAGATAGTTAAATTTTAAAATTTTAATTGTGTGGCTTGCAAAATTTAACTATGGAGAGGTATAAATACAAGTGACAATAAAAGTCCGAATCAATCAGAGGGAGAGACCAGTAAGGAAAATCCGTATAACATACGACAGAATCAAGGAAACACAACCCAACACAGAACTTTTTTGGCAAACCGTAATAAAATATGGTAATAATCAGAAAATCGTTGATTTCCTATGTTTTGGTTCTGGTGATGCTGGTGAGGAATTAATTTGCAAAAGGGCCATACAGATTTTTAAAACTAATTGCAGTTGGAGTTAACATATGTGTTATGGTCTCATGTTCATTTACTCCACATCTTTTCGTAAAATACGAAAAGGTCTTTTTGAGAAAGCATGGTCAAAACGATCAGTGAAGATATGAAAGACATGAAAATATAAGTATATATGTACAGCAGTCAGTGAAAATATAAAAAAAAAACAATTTATGATTATACTTACTTATATGAAATTTCAGGATTTTTGCATAGAAAAGAATACGAATGCTTTTTTTTTTTCTTTTTTTTTTGATAATGTTCCAGATTGAACATGCATTTTGACAGGTGATTTTCCTTGCACATCAGTTTGTAGTTTTTTTCTAGAATCCTACACACCTTTTTCGATTTTTGTCCCGGTTCCCCCTAAAATAGGTCGTACTGGTCGAAACGTTGGGGGAGGGGGCACTCTTCTTTCCATTCCCTTTCGATATTCTAGTTATTTTTTGAGTTTAAATATTTGGTGTATTTTTACTTTTAATCGTGGCCTACCACAAATTTTAAGTCTGTTAATTACCAGTCCGTCGAAGAAACAGGTAAACTGCATTGGTGCGCTGGCACACTGAGAAAAAAATGCAAACATTTGTCGTTTGATTTAATTTAAATTAAAGATTTAATTATTTAAATAAAGATTTTGCTATATAAAAGTTCAGTGTTATTTTGCCTTTTTTGATTATCAGCTTTCAAAATTTTGCAACATTGTACAGTGAAAACTACAGGAAATTTTTCCCGCCATTTTTTTTTCTCTTTAATGATCCCCATAAATAACACATGTTCGTATGTAAAACCCTTTTGGGGTGTGTTTTTATAACCAAAAGAATACACCTAAGCCAAAAAATACAGAACTAAATTTTTGCTGTTTCGCCCACTGCCTGTCTCTTAGCTGGAATACTACTCAAGTCTGAAACAATCGTCATGCTTAGTGTGCATTTTTCAATACATATACTTTAGTATATGAAATAGTCTGTAGAGGAAATAATGAGAATGAATGAATGTTAAGTTTGTATTCACGGTTCAAACATACAACCATTTTTGCATATTTTTTTCAGGATTTTTATTGTCTAGATTTCTTAGATTACACTTAATAGGTTTCCTATAGTCACAACAGCACTTAGGCACAACATCGAATTGAATGTCGAAATCAAAAATTTTAAAAATAAAATTAAATAAAAAATAAAATGTACTAGAACTACTACAGTCGAATATCTCAGTACTAAAATACGCATAAACCACAAAAATCAATGTCCACAGACATGGCAAAAAAGGAGAAAAAGACACATCAACTGCATAAGCCACAACCAGAGGACATGGCTTAATTGCGTAACCAGAAAGCAGAAGTACAAATACTACTAGATATCAACAAAAATATATATAAATTGCAAACATAATGAAAATGAAACAGTCAAAGATTGAACTCTGAACAACGTTTAGAATCAGCTCCCGAGTTTGAATGCAGTGTGAACTATTGTGGGTAGTGGATTTATTTTATCTGAAGTTAAGAGACGTAAGTTGTCAAAATGGCCATATACAGAAACTACATTTTACAGCAACTTGGTATTATGTTTTTTTTTTTCAACTTATTTACATGAACAATAACATTTATCTCCCTCATGCAAAGCTCTGTCCTTAGCTGATTTTGGCTTTTAATTGAGATCATATATTGATCAGATATGGCTTTATATCTAGAATACATTGGCTATTTGTTCTCAATCAGTTTTTAAACATCTTTGAGTTTCTGGTCGTCCAAACGTTTAGTTTATATCTGCACTGAAGAGACATTAGTTGTAGAATAGCGCATATGCAGAAAGTAAATTCACAGTAACTACGGTATTTAGTTATTTTAGTGGAGCAACGAAATTCAAAAAGGCGTCTAATTTAACAGACCTAACATCAGGCTATATTATACATCATTCGAAAGGTCATTTTGTTCTCTATCCGTTTTCACCGTTCGTCAAATGTGGAAGTGGTCACGATTTTTTAAAATGAAGGTCAAATGTCAAACTTTGAAAATTCTTGTTAACTCATTTAAGTCACTTTTCAGTCATTAATTTCAACGCACGTGTTTCAACGTGCAGTTAAAAAATTAACTTTAATGGTTATACATGTCTACAATAACATATTTATAAACCATTGACAACAATTTTGATCACCTTTCTACATAAAGCGATTCAAAGGGGGTGAATTTATGAGCGGGGTCCGAAAACATGACTTGCTCTCTACATAAACAGTTTGTGAAATGACCTTATCCCTTTGACCTTTCACATTTACATAAAAATTAACGACATACTTTATAGATGTTCTTAGTCAAATGATACCAAAAGTTTTGAATGATCATACATCTGACAATTACGCCCATAATTGACCCTTGAATTGACTCAAAATCTCAGAATGTGCTACTATCTTACATTAAAGTAGTCTCTTGTTAGCTAAGTGGAATAAATTATATCATAGGGAGCCTACAATCCACGACAAGGTCACAGGAAATACCGCAGGAAGTTTTTTTTTAGTTTAAAAGTAGGTTTATTTATATATTTTGGGGTGATTTTTAGTACTTTTTGTACTTTTTTGAAATTTGTGTTTTTTTTTTCATATTTTTCTTTTACATTTCGTTTTCATATAAACATAAGAAATAAATTACACATTTATGCACATGTATTTTTAAAAATTTATAAATTTCTTTAATGTTTTATTTATTTTTTGGGGAGGGGGGTTTTTCATTGCAGAAGAAGTAAAATGTACATGTTCAAACGCATTGAACAAAGCAGGTGGCAGAGAAGATACACTTCACAGACCGTCACTACTATTTACTATGTACTATACGAGTTTTTCATATCATTACGATTCATCTTCATCGTCATTCATGTTGACTTCAGTTTTGACCATGGTTTTTACAATTTTAGTACCTTTACAAGACAAAGTTCTGTGCAACTGCAGTTCTGCTCATGACACGGGCATGTGTTGCTAGATAGACGATGTACAGTCTCTTAAAAATCCAAGATTTAAGGAATATTTACACCAGATCTGCCCAACTGAACTAAAAAGAGATTACTGATACACCTACTTTAGCTTCGTACCTAGGTAGATTTTTAGTTGCACATTGATAAAGATGTGTGTTTGAAATCTAAGCTATATGACAAACGTGTTGATTTTAACTTCCCAGTTGTGAGCTTTCCTTTTCTAAGCAGCAACATCTCAAGCATATGGAGTGTATATTTCACAGATGATCCGTTACTGTCGAGCATGTAGTTGGCTTTCCATATTATTCGATTCAAATGCTGCTGGTGAGTGGTTACTCCTTAAAACACGTGTATAGCACAACGAAATTCACTGTTTTTTCTGCAATTTTTGTATTTTTGACTTTGTATTTTGAAACCACTTGTTCGATGCAACTGCTGGCAGACTAGAGGTCCCTAAGGGTATTCACCAGCCCAGTAGTCAGACTCGTCTGACATAAGACTTTACCACCTTGCGTTTTATATATTTACTGTCTTTTATCAAAATTCTAACCCCTTAAAATAGTGAGGTTTTATTCTGCGTATTGCACTCGGTGGATGTCCTTGGTAATGGAATTGGTCTACTATATCTACGTTTTCGGTAAGGAGTACTTGTAATCAGTACTTCTATCTATGTTTTGGATTATGGCTTTCGTTATTATTCGATTCAAATGCTGCTGATGAGAGGTTATTCCTTCAAACACGTGTACAGCATAATGTAATTCACTGTTTTTCTGCAAATTGGTTGTTTTTGTATTCATACAGTGAATTTTTGAAAAGAGCAAAAACACTGTACTAAAAGCTGATTTCATTCCTCCAGAAATTCTTTGGCCGTCACCATGACATCTCTGAAAGATATTATGTGTCGGTGTCCCAGATGATAACGGACATTTTTAGCTAGATTTCACGTATTCATGGATTTGACTTGACCCTAGATTGACTCACTGATAGTGTGCCGCAGGGGGCAGGACATGCTTACCGTTCCGCAGCAACCGAGGTCATACTTTGTTTTTATGGGACTTCACAATGTTGGTGCTTTTGTTTTAGGTGTTGTCTTGTATATCACACTGTTACATTTTAGATTTGTCTCCGTAAGTGAAGTTTGTCCCACTGATTTGTCCTTGTTAATATTTAAAAGTAAGTGAGAACCGAACCGTCAATCCAAAACTATAGTAATTTTCAAGAGCTTTTCAAATTTTTACCTTCGTACTGTTTAAGTGTTTATTGAGAAGTAATACATACCATGGATTTTAATTGGTTTCGTTTAAGGGTTAGAAAATGACCTGTACTAATCTGCCAGTAGACATATTTAAAAAAAGAAGTAAAAGCCTAATGATCGTGTTACGGGTGTCGCCAGCGGGACAGGACATACCTACCCTTTCGGAGCATCTGATGTCACTCTCGGTTTTTATAGGAATTCACATTTTACAAGTGTCTTAGTTCTGAATGTTGTGATTTGTAGACGTTCCATGTCCCTGTTTTTCTGTATTCTTGTATTATACATATATCTGGATTTTGATTTTTGTAATAATCACAATCTTGGTTCCTTAAATATTCGAATGCCGTTATTTGGTACCTAAGTTTCTATCTTTATATGTGCATATTAAATCTTGCAGAAAAGCAATATACATTTTCCTGGTGAACAATACTGGTTCAGGACCTTTAGCTACTTTCCGCCACCAATAGATATACGGTTAGCTAAAAAGTAATTTGGCAATGTGGCTAGACATCCAATTTTGCTTCTTTCCACACAGATAGCTATGCTTGCTACCTGCAAGGAGTTTAGTTTGTTTTCACTCCCACCTAGCAAGCCAGCCTCTATTCAGTATGTGCTAAGAATGTTTATTCAGAAACAAATATTGATGTCTAGCCACATTGCCAAAACATCTATTAGCTCAACGTATATCTACGGGTGACGATAAGAAACTTAAGGTCCTGAACCAGTATTGTTCACCGGGAAAATTACTTCTGATTGTCTGCAAGATTTAACCTGCAAATAAAAAGGTAGAACTTAGATAGCAAGTCATGCATGTGTTATGACCAGAACTTGAGTTGCACAGAATTTTGACCTTGCCAAGGTACCGAAGTTCGTGAAAACCCTTTGTAAATGACAATGACCATATGATCGGTATGATACAGAAAACTTGTATAGTACACAGAGTAGTAATGGTGATCTAATAAGTGTAGGTTGATGTGTCAGAAGCGTTGGAACGTGTACATTTTACTTTTTCTCAAATAGAAAATTAATAAAAAAAAATCATTACAATAAAAAAAAATCATTATTATAAAAAACAAAAAATATATTGTTTTTTTAAACGGGTTTCATTAATGTGTGTTTATTTCCATGAACTAAAAAACTTGATTTCAAAAAATATTTGAAAAAAGTGAAGAAATAAACATGAAAAATACAAAAAAATCCCCCCAAATGTATATAAATGCATTTTGAAAACTAAAAAACTTCCTGCCATATTGTCTGAGACCTTTTCGTGGTTTGTAGGCTACCGACGACATAATTTATTTCGTCTAATTAACAAGATATCACTTTTATGTATGCCAATTCCTAATTCTGAGCTTGTAAGTCAATTTTATGGTCAATAATGAATTAAGGTAGATAGACACTTATATTCAAATCCATGAGATTTGGCTATAAGACAGCTAAATCGGAGATCAAATTCTACCAAACCAAAATCTGAAATAAAAGGTATGGGTCACCATGCTTATTTTTTGTAGAATTGAGATCAAAGTTTGCTCATTTTCAGCCATTTTTTACCTAAATTTACAAAGAATGCGCGGGGGAAATATGGAAAGGCAACTTTCAGCTTAATATAAATGAAACTTTTATCCATGAGAATTTTATACATTTTTGTAAATATATAGTTTATTATATGATCCATTGATGACAATGAAAAAATGTATATGTCACCATGCTTTTAACGGAGATATTTTACGAAGTGTCCGGATTAATCATTATTTTCGGGAAAAGGGAAGTAATTCGCGGCAAAGTGGACAAAATATGACGTTTCACATGTGTCAGCCAATTATGACGTCACAAAGGAAAAGCTGTCAAATTACTGTTCCAGCCCGAAAATCATCCCTATTCCGTATCCGACTCTTTATTTTTCAATGCGCAAATCAATTGAGCAGCGCAACAGTGTCTATCTACCTTAAATTGTCAGAAAAATGACCAATTAAGCCTCGGTTTCATTTGACTAAAGGCATCTATATAGCATGTCGGTGGAATTTATGTTAATCTCAAAGTTCAAAAGGTCAAGTTCACTTCACAAACTCCTTATATAGAGGGCAAGTCGTGTTTTTGGACCTCGTTCATAAATTCGCACCCTGTGGATCGCTTATGTAAAAAGATGTTCTAAATTGTAATAAATGGTTCATAAATATATTATTTTATACATTTATAATCATTTAACTCAATTTTTTAACTTCACGTTAATATTATTGATTGAAAGGTGACTGAAATGAGCTGACAAGAATTTTAGATGTTTGACCTTTGACCTTCATTTTAAAAAATCGCGACCACTTCCCAATTTGACGAACGGTAAAAATGGATTGAGAACAAAATTACCTTTTAAATGATGTATAATGCAGCCTGATGTTAGGTGGTTTGATTAAAATCTTAAGAATTTGACTTCAGTTGCTCCACTATTTGTTTTCATGTGGTCGATGCCACTGCTGGTGGACTGTTAGTCCTCGAGGGTATTGACCAGACCAGAAGTGAGTACTTCGGTGCTGACCTGAAAGCCGAATATATTTTGAACTTACCAATATCTAACTTTTTATAAATTTTGTTGACAACTAAGGAGTATCTCTTTCATGCGTAGATTAATGAAGGACAGATAATAGGAAACACTTCTCTATCAGTTTTTAAACATCTTTGAGTTTCTGATCTTCCAAACGTTTAGATTTTATTTACACTGAAGGGACATTAGTTGTCGAAATGTGCATATGTAGAAAGTAAATTCACAGTAACTACGGTATTTTGTTACTTGTTACCACTGGGTCGATGCCACTGCTGGTGGACTGTTAGTCCCTGAGAGCACTCACCAGCCCAGTAGTCAGTACTCCGGTGCTGACCCGAAAGCCGATTATATTTGGTACTTTACAATATCTAAATTTTTGTTAATTTTGTTGAAAACTAAGGAGTATCTCCCTCATGCATAGCTCTGTCCTTAGCTGATTTTGGCTTATATTTAGAATGTATTGGTTATTTGTCCTCGATCAGTTTTTAAATATCTTTGAGGTTCTGGTCTTCCAAAAGTTTAGATTTTATCTGCACTGAAGAAACATTAGTTGTCGAAATGCGCATATGCAGAAATTAATTTCACAGTAACTACGGTATTTAGTTATTTGTTACCACTGGGTCGATGCCACTGCTGGTGGATTGTTAGTCCCCGAGGGCATTCACCAGCCCAATAGTCAGTACTTCGGTACTGACTCGAAAGCCGATTATATTTAGAACCTTACAATATCTAAATTTTTGTAAATTTTATTGAAAACTAAGGAATATCTCCATAATGCATAGCTCTGTCCTAAGCTGATTTTGGTTTTATATTTAGAAATATTGGTTATTTGTTCTCGATCAGTTTTTAAACATTTTTGAGTTTCTTGTCTTCAAAACGTTATGATTTTATCTGCACTGAAGAAACATTAGTTGTCGAAATGCGCATATGCAGAAAGTAAATTCACAGTAACTACGGTATTCGTTTATTGGTTACTTGCTCTCTATCAATTTTTAACATTTTTGACTTAATGGTTTTTCAAATGTTTAGTTTTTATCTGCACTGATGAGACATAAGTTGTCGAAATGGCCATATGCAGAAATTAAATTTACAGCAAGTTCGATATTCATATATCTATCATCTACAATGCGGGCAGTAAAGAACATCAATAACTCAAGAAAGAGGATAAAGTGTGAACTCTTGATAACCAACAGAACAAAGTGATATGGAAAGCCGTGTCCTGAGTTGATTTTTTAGATTTCAATTCAGATTAATTTGACTGTTCGTTCTCTTTGAGCTTTTACACACCTTAAGATGCCTAGATTTCCAATATTTTGATTTTATCTGTACTGAAGAGACATAAGTTGTCAAAATGGCCAAATGCAGAAGGTAAATTTACTGAAATTTGGTATTTTGTTATCAATAGCGCTAGAAGAAGGGTGAAATATGAACCCTTAAAAACCCCCAAACAAAGTTTTGTCGCGGGCGAGACAAAAACCGTACATTGATGCCAAGAGTAACAAAAAAGACTGATGTAAAGTATTCATAAGGATTTTCAATGAAAAAATGCATCGAAATTAAACTAAAAATAAAAATTAAAATGTGTGCAAGTAAATACAAAATGTATCTCACTTATCAACTGTCTTAAATTTATGTTGAATTGTTGTAGAGGAGTTACATTAGGATTTCGGGTAACTCATTAGATCATTGCAATACAGGGATTTTTGATTGATAACATATTTCTAGAATTTGGAAACAAAGTATTCCAGGTTCATACAAGCGCTAGATCAGAAAAAAGACAATACGATAGCCAAGTATTTTAATTTCAATTTCAATTCTACAGATGATGTTCTTAAGTAAAACAATCCTTAATTCAAGAATAACTTTCATCTTATATACTAATTGTATTTGAAATGAAAGAGACCTAGTGATTCTCACGGACTCAAGGGGAGTTCCTAATATCAGTGCTTTAGTTGTTCATGTTGTATTGTATACCATATTAAAAGATTTAAGCTTTGTATCCGTTGGTGATGTTTGGGCTACCAATTTATGTCTTCATACCCAAAGGTGAATCAATGCATTAGAATCATAAAACATGGTGAGAATTAAATGGGTGAAAAGAAAACGGTATACCTTGTACTTGTACCTTAACAATGAAGGGATATGAAGTAAACGCGAATAAGGCAAAGTCTCTACAAATACATGGTAATAATAAACAATGAAACAACGCTTTTATTGTTGTTCTTCATCTTAGTATAAATTTGGAAAATTTGTCATGTCGAATACAAACAACATTTCGAAAATTGTCGTGACCCTAGGCATATTCTAGACGCCAGAAGTAACTATTTAAAATTGTTAGAAATGGATAGAATTGCAAATTATACTACATGTATACTCATTGCATTTGATAGTACATTCTTTTTTTTTACACGAACTTATATCAAATTTACGTTTTATCCGAAAACTGCATAAAAATGCTACTGTTGGCTTTAAATTTGTATCAATTTATTTGATTCAGAAATTGCAAATATCAACATCGCAATACCTATGTGTCGGTGTAATTTTTTTTTATCAATCGAGGATAATAACAAAATTAGCGAACAGAAATGTAATGAGTCGAAGTCCTAAGGGCAAACCAGAGGAGCCTTGTTTCGTAAGGCGGTCACAGGAATAACTAGAATTAGTGATCTACTGATAACAGATGCCCGCCTCTCACGTTAATCCCCAAACAACCACTACACATGGAACTTGAGATCCTCACTGTAGAAATGGTTCATTCTATAGTACGATATAAAATATAAAAATTTGACAAACCTGCGATAGTGTTCTCTTTGTACTATTTGAAAATGGGAAAAATCACGTTATTTTTATCCAAAATCAAGGGTAAAAACTCGGGAACGACAAATGGGATTTTTCGCCCTTGACTTGTACTTGCACATGTAATAGGAAAAAACACATTAAACTTTTACAAAAGTGCTATGAAGTGTTCGTTTTTGTCCGAAAACATAAAAGATTGATTTTTTTTAAATTGTGGGCAAGTTACACAAGTAAAATCGGGTTTCGGGCCAGCACCGAAGTACTGGCTATTTGGTTGGTGAATACCTTCGGGACTAACAGTCCAACAGCAGTGGCATCGACACAATGGTATCAAATAACAAATACCGAGGTTATTGTGAATTTTAGGTTCTGCATATGTTTTTTTTTATTCGATAGATGACTTTAAACTTTTAGTGATATTAATGAATTAATGAACCAACCAAATCATTTGATATGCAACATTTCCCGTCTCAGTAGCATTAATTTTACTTAAGAACAACGAAATTAGTTGCCTGTCACTAACACCTACACCTACTTCAACTTCGTACTTAGATCTTTTGATATACATTGACGAATATGAACGTTACAAATCTAAGCGAAATGAAAAAAAATGATTATTTTAACTTCAAAATTATGAACTTTCCTTTCCTGGCCAGCAATATACCTTCCTCTCCAGCCTATGGAGTGTAAGTTTCACATCTGATTCGTTGCTGACGAACATAGTTTATACAGTGATTTTTGAACAGAGCAAAAACAGTGTCCCAAACGATATTAAGTTCAGACCTTGCTATTTTGATCCCTCCAGAAATTCTACGGCCGCCGTCATAACATGACTGAAAGATATGACGTGCCTGTGTCTAAAATGAAAACGGACATTTCAACCAGATTTTAGGTCTTCATGGGGTTGACATAACTGGTTTTGACTAGTCCCTAGATTGTTTCACTGATGGTGTGATGGGTTTCAGCTAGCGGATTGATTGATTACTTAGAGTGAGCAATATTTCAGCTGTATCAGGACGAGAACAAGCTAATCAATAATAAACATATAAGTACAACAAAGTTGGAAGGGATAACCGGGGCAACGAGTTTTGATTGCCACTGGAAAAGGAAATGGGTAGGGGCAGGAAATTTAGCCTCTTATGCGAGTCCCAGTACCTCTGCTCTCGACCAGAACATGCTTACCCAACCGGAGCACCTGATAGCACTCCCGGTTTTTATGGTAGCTAATATTGTCAGTACTTACGTTTTTTGTGTTGTCTTGTATGTCATACTGTAAAAGGTTAGTTTTGTCTTTGTAAGTAACGTTTGCGGATATGCAGAAAGCAAATTCACAGGAACTTCGGTATTTAGTTATTTGTTACCACTGTGTCGATGCCACCGCTGGTGGATTGTTGGTCTCCGAGGCTATTCACCAGCCCGGTAGTCAGTACTTCGGTGCTGACCCGAAAGCCGATTATATATCGGAACCTTACAATATCTAAATTCTTGTAAATATTGTTGAAAACTAAGGAGTATCTCTCTCATGCAAAGCTCTATCATTAGCTGATTTTGGCTTTACATTTAGATCATATTGGTTATTTGTTCCATATCAGGTTTGAAACATCTTTGAGTTTATGGTCTTCAAAACGTTTAGATTTTATCTGCACTGAAGAGACATTAGTTGTCGAAATGCACATATGCAGAAAGTAAATTCACAGTAACTTCGGTATTTAGTTATTTGTTGTACCGATTTGTCGTTGTGAATGTTTGAATACCTTGGTGCTGTTTGAGGTTAGAGAAGGAACATGTGCCATGCATTTTAATTGGTTTTGTCTAAGGGTTAGAAAATGACATTAAGCAATCCACCACCAAACAGATCTTCAAAACAATATTTGCCTAACTGATAAGTGTGACGAGTGTCGTTAGCGGGGCAGGATATTCTTACCCTTCCGACAACTGATGTCACTCCCGGTTTTCTTTGGAGTTCATTCTACGAGTGCTTTATTTCTGAATGTCTTATTTCTATTTTCCGTACCTTAGGACTGTCCCATGTCCTTATTTTGTCTTTGTTTTTCTGTATTTACGTTATCGCCATGTCTATTGACTTTAAGTTTTGTAGTTATCACATCTCTTGTTCCATTGGTATTGTCCTGTCGTTTTTTGTCAAGAAATATTTTATTCCGTTTGGTATGCCTATATAAGACAATTCAAAATATATTTCCTTCTGTTGCTTCTTGTTTCCCACTTTGATTTTCTCATAGATACTTCAATTTTCAAGAAATTCACACCAGTAACACAGGGAATAGGGAACCAGTTTATATCCACATTGGGATCAGTTTAACAGAACTTGAATATGGTCTATAGTGAAACACAAACTACGTAAGCAGTAGCAGTAGTCGTGGTAACTTTTAGTACTGAGATGACTATTTTTGTCAAATTTGATAAATTAAACAAAATAGATGTAGATCTAGTAGTTTAAAAGATAATGTAAGATTTGTCTCATAACATTTGCGGAAGAATATTCAGAAAGGCAAATAAAGACAAGTCAATCTTAAAATAAAACGTGTTTATAAAATACCCGTATCTCAAAAATTACAACTCACAAATATATTAAACTGACATAGTGATGCTGTTATTTGTATAATACATCATAATGCTGCAAAACTAGTAAACATCATTAAATTAACAAAGCATACTGTCTTAAAATTAAGTACAAAATACGTCAGAGTGACACTTGTTTGATGGTATTAAAACATTGCTTCAAGAAGTAATAGTTTTGACATTTTCAATGAAATATATTTTGAAATATTGCATTTGAAACAGGATATATGTATTGAATTAATGACAATACAAATAAAAATTATTTGAACTGCCTAAACTCTGGATACGTGACCTTTTTTAAAACTATTTGATATTGATAAATATGTACTCATAACCGATTTATTACAACTGCTAATATTTGGTATTGAAGCGTCATTTTCCATAAGTGATGATATATTTTTATCAAATTGGTCAGAATCTTACATGTGAAATAAAGATTGCATTAGGGAGGAAAAATGGCAATTGATAGTTTAATTAAAATTAATGAAAACGAAACAATCATTGGCAAACCCCAAAATTTTAAAGGCAGAGTATTAAGTCTTGAAGACCGGGTGAATCTTAAAAACATAGTAGATAGGAAAGTTTTGAAGGGCGAGTATGTTTTGTTTATACTCTTAAAGTATTAAATAATTTAATTCTCCCTAGTCATGCGTAATCTGAATTGTTTACGCCTGTGGCGTCTCAAAAAAAGAGAAAAGGTGTTTTTGTTTCCCAGTGACACTTATATCGATTCCGAAGGTCTTAATACCAGCAAATTAAATAATTTTGTCCACTGAAGTCTGCAGTGGGCTGAATGAATTTACTTCATTCTTGTTCTTTGGTGTTAAAGCAGTTATTTTATCGACCTTATTATATCATCGGTAGAGACTTCAAGATATAACCCTAATTTATCATGTCAAAAAGGCAGCTTTTTACAAATCCGAAGGGACAATATAAATGAGGAATCAATGCACTAGAAACATCAAGTATAGTGAGGATAAAATGGTGAAAATAAACCAGTATCCTTTGCAGTTGTGCCTTAGTATAAAATGGTAACATTTGTCGTATTAAATAAAAACACTATAATGAAAATTGTCCTGACCCTGAGTTTATTCTAGACGCCAGAAATAACAATCATTCATCAAAATTAAAATGGTAAGAATACTGTAGCAAATCATAGACTCATTACATTTGATAATTACACATCTTGTATACGAAATTATGTCTACTCTTTGTTTTATCCAAAAATGGCAAATAGAATGTGACCATTTCTTTTCTAATTTGTAACAAATATCACAGATATCATTCAAGCAAATACCTAGACGGGGTATGATTTTCTTATGGAAAGGCAACAACTTAAGAGATAGGGGTAATAATGTTAGAGATGTCGATAGTTCATTTTTAACAATTTAGTCAAAATAACATTAGCATGACAATTTTCCAAAGCAAAAAAAAATAACAAATCAATTTAATAGTAGAAACCGTTTTCAAAATACCCGTTTCATTTAAGACTCGAGTTAAAAACGCAGATTACATATATACTGATATGGTGAGGACGTTATTTGTTAACTGTCTTATGTGGTGTCAATACATAATGATGCTACAACCACAATTTACATCTCATTTTCCGTTTTGAACTCCACAAAAAGCATGGCATAAAAACATTAGATTAGCACTTGTCTGATATTGGAATTGCAGCACTGCTTCCAGAAAAGATAGTCTTGTTCTTTGCACAGAAATATGTTCTGAAATATTACAATTGTGGCACAGCATTAGTACTGAAAATAATTAAAACAAATAATTAAGCCATAAAAACCCTAAATGCATTACTACTATGTTAAAACTCGTTTGCTGTATAAAAGTATTAACATGACAAAACCGATCATTTCAAAAGTTATTATTATCTTCATCATATAAGGGTTTTTCCAGAAATAAAAATTTGGTGTTACCTTTACGCCCCTTACATTTTTAAATCATTCATACAATTTGACATTTTGGTCTTCCACATCTTTAATTTTTATCTGCACAGGAGACAAAAAGATGTCGAAATACACATTTTCAAATTTAAATTTACTACAGTTACAATTATTTGTTTAACACTAAGATGCATGCTAAATTATTTTGAATAAGTTTGGCCCCCTGAAAAAAATTCCAATTGCGATTTTCATTTTTAAAAATTTTTTTTTTAATTTTTAATGGTTAAATCATGCAAGCCTGTAAAATCGAATGTAATGGAACTCAAAATCAGGTTATTGCAATATACCTTCAAATTACATTTTGGCAACAATAAAAACAGCAATCAGTTGCACCTAAGAGAATTTTATTACTGCTTGTTTCAAGCAATATTAGTCAATTAAGTGAACGATTCAAAGTGGCACACGATCCCATTGTGTCTTTTAGGAAGCACATGCGATGTAATGTTTTAAACTTCACGCTTCATTTATTTCCAACTTTGAGAATAATCTCTATCTGACAACAGCATCACTCATTTTAAAGTAATTGAGAGCCGAACCGTTAATCAAAAGAACGAACAATCCATGGACAATGGCAACATCGGACACACTGTTGAAGCGAAGTTGAATGTTAAACCATCAACAATAATCTAAACTGTAACATAACATTACCAAATATTAATTAAAAAAAATACTAGTTCACATTTTTCGAACCGGCTTAAGTACTATTGACTGATTGATTTGTTAGAGTTTAACTTCTAGTTAGCAATATTTCAGCTATATCAGGACGAGGACAAGTTAATCCATTCAAAAAAATAGAAGTAAAAGAAGAAAGAAATAGAGGTGGAAGGGGCAACCGGAGCAACGAGTTTTGATTGCCACCGGAAAAGGGATGAAATGGGTAGGGGCAGGAAATGTTGCCTTTTATGCAACACCCAGTGCGTGTATTCTCCTTAGAGAAATATAGAAGGGGTCTCCCTACTGCATGGAGCGTGACGTTTCTCCACACAGTTTGGCTACAATAGTTCCCGGTCAGGCTCTCCCCTATCCATCAACTCGGAAGTACTATTGAATCGGAAATTTCTCTGAACTTAAATTACCTTCCAAGATAACCAGGAGTGAGAATATGTATTGACACCGTGTCCTTTAATTAAACTAAAGCACAAGATCTGTAATTAATAGGTTATACTACTAGTATATTGTAATTTAGTAATGACTCTTATTTGCTTAAGTTGATGTTCATCAACAAACAGTTCATCAGTTAAACAGGATATTGTCAATGTATATGTAAGAACATGATAATCCCCTTCTTCGTGAATAAGTACGAGCGTTAGCGAGTACTTATCACGAAGATGGGGATAATCATGTTCTTATATATTAAGAATATTGTTAAGTACTCAAGAAATAATTACAATAATCAAACATTATAGACATTCAATAGATAGACTAATTTAGCCCAATTTGACTTCACCCATGCATGCCATAATTGGAGTAATTAAGGTCTATAGAAAACTCTGAAGGTGATAAAACAGGTGTTATAAATATAATTACATAGAGTTATTCATTATGAAGTAGGAAGGTTTAGAGCTTACAGAATTTAAAAGAGATGATTGAGATATACTGACTTGTAGTTTTATACTATTATAGAACCTGAGGCTTTAAATGTGCTGCAGTGGGTATGTATTTTATATATATATATATATATTTTTGGTTGGTTCGGGGGCTGATTTCCCGATTTTATCATCACAAGATCCTGATGGCAAGGACATAATTTGTGTACATGTTACGTTTTTGATAACTTATTCTGCACAAAAATTTTAAAATATTTCCAAAAAGGTGGTTTGAAACCCAAAACGCCATTTCTACCCTCCAATGCTTTATACTTGTTTTTTTAATAGTTCAATGATTACACCCCTTTAATCTATTATTGCTTTGTGTTTACCTGAATTATACTGAATGGTCAATTTGTTTAAAGATATTATATACAGACTTTTATGTGAATGACAACTCCTTCATATTTTACAGATAATGCTTTACATTCTAAATGAAATGCCTCAAGCCGTTTTAAGCTATTGACCCTAACATGTAAAACACAATAGATCATCCTTTAGTAAGAACATGATTTCTTATGTTCTTCACAAATAAGACAGCTGAAATCCTGTTATCTGATTGGTCGATAGTACTTTACTTTATTCTTAGCTATGATAACGATGAGTGTTGTTGAAGGGTCTTCATGTTTATGTCCAAATTATGAGTTATATTGATTCTCAAAACGAATAAATAAAACTACTCACGTGTTAAAATCACGACCATCTCTGATGGCTATTTTGTTGATTTTTACGCTTTCCGTGAACCATGACCGTGTAAATTTTACGTAAATCGTATTATATCTGGCTTGGTAATCTGCAGATAATAGTATGTCTTTATATGTCTTCCCGGGAGAGTAGTTGTACCTATATATATTATATATATGCATGAAATATTCAAATAGTAATTATGCAGATTTAAAGTCAGATCATTTAATTAATTGAAAGAATCAAAAAGCTTTCATAGCATAAAAGTTAACCCATTAACACCCTAATTTATTTGATACAAGAGACAAGAATCATACACAAAAATCGAACTAATCTCCATCTAATGTTTACATGCCTTTGGCAAAAATATATTTCACATTACACTTCGTTCATTTGTTGTTTGCCTGATGTTTATTTCTTGCATAATTTGTCTTGTACTCAATATTTAATATTGGTTTGTCGACATTTTGCATAAAGCTGTCTACGTAAGTATGTAAACAGTTTTTGTTGAAACTAGTTCTTGTGTCCGTCAAGATGGCTACACCCGTCTTCGTCATGACGCAATTTTCGTATTGAAAGAATGCTATTTTTCACTGCAAATATATATGGATTATATGACTTGTTATAATGTTTTCAATTTCTTATTTATGTTGCATGTAGCAATTTTGTCTTCCTTTTCGATTTAATGTAGTATTTATAACCCCGGATAGCCCGTTGGTTTATAACTGATATATACACCACTACCCTAAGGTTCATGTAAAATTGTTTTCAATAACTAAGATGGAGAATAATGCAGGACTTTGACCATAGGTTCAAAACAGTTTAATATATGGTATCTAATTCCAATTAATGACCTCTTTGTGTATAGATTATATATTCAAGAGATACCCTTTTGCTGTGGTAAGGTTAGTCAATATAGCCATGTAATATACGTTACCTGTAAAATTTATGTTTTTCCAAGATCTCATTTTCACCAACAAATTTAAGGTCCAAAGTTCCTCCAGATGGCTTCATCAATGAACTAAATTGCACCTCAACTTGATAAGTGTTTGCTGCAAGATAAAAACATGACAACCCTCGGAATTATGAATTGTAAGATATCAGTCAAAAGTTAAACACTAAGAATATTTACACAGGAATATAAAATATTCAAATTAGAGATTTCATTCAAGACATGTAATTGTCATTACCATGAATAATTTACTTTCGAGTTGGAATCTCTTACCATGAATAAAGGCTTTTCGACATATCGGAGCTCTTGCTTTGAATACAGGCCTTTAAAGATAGAGATGGGAGCTCTTGTGTTGTGTAAAATATCTTTTCCGATGAGAAACAATAAATTCAAAACTCCTGATTAGTTTACGCTTTTGGAATAACCGTCTGACGACCAAATACTTCTGTTAGTGCATGGTGTTATGAACTTAACTAACTTACGCTATATGATCAAAATTTGAGAAGGCGGTAAGATATGTTTTCCAAACGATGCATATTTGCCAAGGGCACCTACAATAATATTATCTCATGTGCATTTTCACCATATATTTCATTCTTTATTTAATTCTATTCCTGTTCACCGATTTCTTTTGTTGCACATTTTTGTTGACTTCTCTTTTTATTGTTTACAATATTTTTGCGTACGACAACAACAATAACAAACTTATCGGAAAGTGTAAAAAAGTAAAATATGGAAATTTATCAAAACTGAAATTTAACGTATAAACAATAATATTTGGTAATGGTTTGCTTTTGTCTAACAATGCGCAGTATATCACTACTCCTGAATAATGCCACAAATGTGAAGGATTGATATTATTTTAAATAGCCACGTATCTACTTGTTCTTAAATTAAACGTCAATTCCGAAGTTAGACAACCGAGTTAAGAAGAGCTTACGTGTACTCGTCTTTACTTCGTTAGTAATTTATCAGGACCGTGAATCAACAACAATATATCCACGATGAAACATCAGTAATGGTGTGGTGTCACACCAAAAAGTATAATGTCAAAAAAAGAGGGGACTTTGCTACTGTTTCGCGACATTTACTTAAAATCATATATTCCGATGTTTGGTTTTCTTTCTTTTTCTACTTCCAGTTAGTCTGGCTGAGTGTTCTTTTTATACTTTTTCGGTTTATCTACCATATATAATTCAATGAAATTGAAACTCAATTTCCAAATTTCAATAAGGGGTTCTCCGGTTCGATAAACTTTAAGATCTTTGTAGTTAGTTGTCTTGTAAGTGCGGTCTACAAAAAACAAGGAAGTTAAAAAAATATTGGTTCTTCAGTTCAGTAAAATATATAATTCTTGTAAGCGCGATAACTACGTTAAGAACTTAAAGGAAGTTAACAAATTACGGTTCTCCAGTTCGACAAAATTTAAGAATTTCCTCGCCGGATCTAAACTACAACACTGAAATTTAAAAAATGGGGTTTGCTAAGCTTCCTCAGTTACATTGTAAATAACAAAATACCGAAGTTACTGTAAATTCAGTTTCTGGACATGACTATTTCGACATTTTATGTCTCTTCAGTGCAGATCAAATTAAAATATTTGGAGGCAATAAGAGCCATATATCCAAAAAGATCAAAATGGAAAACCAAAATCATGAGACCAGAACTAGGCAAGAGGGAGATACTCCTTAATTTAAAGCAATTTTCTAAAATTTATATATTACAAGTTCTCAGATAAAATCAGATTTCTGGTCAGCACCGAAGTACTGACTACTGGATTTGTGAAAAGTATTGTAAATATTTGTGATATGCATTGTAAAACTACAAAGCAATTTATTCACGGGACAGTGTAATTATTACTTTTGTCTAATATTTGGGTATTGTACAAACCACAATAAGGGCTAGACTCTCCAGTGCCTAAGTAGTAGTTTCCTCTAGGTTTGCTCGCTGTACGTTCATACATATCAGCATCTAGTCCCATTGATGGACAAGGTCCGTCTCCGCAGCTAAAACACTCATTATTCATAAATTTCTTATAACTTTCACAAGGATAAGAAGTAAAACTGCAGTTACCGTTGATGGATTCAATAAAAAAATGTACAGCTCTGGTGTGGCTACAGCCTAAATCTAAGAAAATAAAGAGTCAAATTATCCATTTAAATTCTGGCATCTCGGTCACATTATTCACAATACTTTACTTATTTTGTTTCCACATTTCAAAGAAAGGTGGTTAAGTCTTTCTTTTCAGGTAGGGAAGTAGTTGAAATAGAACAAAAGAATTTGAACTCTCGTTTAAATGAGGTAGAAATGTTATCTTTTGGATTGTTTACCATAGATGCATAATAATAAAAGTTATTTCCACTGGAAAAAATTACAAATATTTTTCATTCCTACATTTTAATTGATATGAAAACAATGTAAGATTGTCGCATGTGAATGTAAAGATGCACATATAAAACACAAATTGGCATAAAAGATCAATTTAGTGCCAGTCTTTCAACGTGGATCCCCAAAAAGGCCATCTTTTGATTTTGACCAAATTTTGTATACGGATTGCCAATATTCCTGTTAATCCATGTGCAATTTTTTATGTCCTCCCTTTGTAGCGTTTCTCCAGAATTAAAGTTCAAACACGATCTAATTTTTGTTTCATAAGCATTCTTTCTGAGGATTCGGCTTTTGTATAAAAACGAAACTGTCAACAAATCACCAAAACGAACACTTCAAATTCTAATTAACACGTGTCAGAAAATCTTGAAATTAAACGAAGTGAAAATACTCAAAGTAATGCATACTCCTTTGATTGTTTCATATATTCATTTCACAGTCAGCACAAATCATTCGTGGGCTAAAAATATAATGGAAAGTCAATTTTCTCCCAATTTAACACTTGAGAAAATAGCCATATCCAGAAATCAATTTCATATGATTTATACGATGCATAATTGTATAATTTAATAAAACTTCTAAATTTTGTTTCCGCCCATGCTCTTTGAGGTGGCTAGAATTTTTTCTTTATTATCACGCAGTTTTGACAATCACATAGAGTTGGTTTAAAAACAATGTTTAATAAATTAATCAACGACAATGTCGTCGTGTTGCTTGCATTTCTCGCTATTTATTTCATCTTTTTGTTTATTTGTTCATTGATTTTTTAACAGACGAAGTTAGAATATTTCAACCCGATAGTTGTTAAAATGATGCTTTTGGGTAGATTGTGTTTTTGCTAACTATATAAATCATTATATTATATAAAGGTAAAAGGACCGATAGGTTTAGAAAATTTTATAAACACTTAGTAGATCACTTAGTAGAAAAGTAACTTCTCCAGGAAAGACGTGTCGCCTGCGTAATGCTCAAAAATGTTCCATTTCTTACACGGTATATGTTCCTAAACTGATACTCCGTGCCGAATTACAGAAAGCAGGAATATGTGGTTCCAGAAAAAAACGTGGTAGAAAATCTTAAGACCCGAAAAATATTCTAAGTTCCGTCAAACAAGAATTTTTCATGTGAAAGATCCCAAAGTCTCTTAAACTGTACAATAATATCCCCATACTGATACTCCATATTGAATTGTAGAAGGCTGGGATATATCGTTCCCCAGTAATTTTGAAGGTGCAAAAACTATTTTTTAGTTCCGTCAAACAGGAAGTGTTTTTGCGAGAGATCCCAAACTATGCTACACGGTATACATCCTAATACTGATACTCCATGTTAACACGTAGACGGCTGGGATATGTTGCTTCTGAAAAAAATATTTTTGTGACGCCGACGGCGAAAAATATTCAAAGATTCTTCAAACATTAAATTGGCATGCAAGAGATACATGGTATATGTTCCCCTACTGATACTCCATGCCAAATTGTAGAAGGCTGGGATATGTGGTTCCCAAGAAAAATGTGAGATTTTTTTTGTGTGATGCCGACGCTAGACTTTAAACGTCCTGTATGTCGCCAATGCGTAAATGCAGGCGACATAATCACTATAAAAAGCAACAGGAAAAAGAATATACAAGCAAAACTGATCAATTCTCTTTTAAAATTGAATTTATACCATTCCCTATGTTTAACAAAGAAGGGACATGAGTTATTAGTGTAAGAAAAATAATTATAATAATTTACAAACCAAATGATCCTGATGCTAATGACCAAAAACCATTATTCGCACAGCCAGGTTGATCTCTTCCCCCATTTGGATAAAAGTCTACATGTCCCATTGGCTGACTACTTCCAAAACTCGGAGATAGTTCTAAACACAATGAAGCAACACTATAGTTTTACCATGAACACCTCAACATTTTAGTCTTTCATGTTTTTTTTCTTCATTTTCTCAGAAATTGTCAAGATGTCACACTATTAGCTGCGTTTATTTCATGTATGCATCAATTTGACCAGTTAATAGCAACTGCTATCAACAGCAACATTAACTCATTTTCAGTTTGTGTACTATCTAATAAAAAAATCTCAACAGTTTTTTTTTCTTCTTGCAGAAAAAGCATAACTATTGAATCCATGAGTACGCTCTCTCAAACTACAAAAATATAATATGAATGATTATGTATTGGTAAGGTGAGCTGCAAAGGTAGTGCCAACAGTGATGAAAATCTTTTAATACCTGTTAGCATGGGAAAATCAGATATTTTACCTTTGATTGATTGATTGATTGATTGATGTTTTACGCCAACTTCAGCAATATTTCAGCTATATTGTGGCGAGAACTGTTGGGCTTATTGAACAATTTTAATAAATACATAAAATATTAATATAAAACCATATAGCTTTATACAAGTAAAACAGATGTGTAAAATGTTAAAAAACATAATAGTAATTTTTGGTTTAACAATAACAATATTAGAAATTAGAAACTTGTTTAAAATTGATCCATTTAAATCTTACTAAATAAATTGATTGCTTTGAAAAATTAAACGATTTTGTCGCCAGCGACGTTTGTAAATAGGTCTTTAAGACAATGAGCAGAATAAAAATCACGCCTGATATCGGCAACATCTACACATTCAATTAAAACATGTTGAATGGTTGCAGCTCACCTAACCAGTATATTATCATTCATATTATATCTATATACAAAAACATATATACTTAAATATAAAGAAATACATGTATTTTAACATTATTTTCCGATTAGCCAAATAAAAGGAAAATGTTTTATTATATTGCCCCCTTTCACACTGCTAGTGCTTTAGTTATGTGGAGTTCTTGTTCATTTTTGTTTATTTGTTTTGTCTTTGTCTTACTGTCTCAATTCGTGTTGGATGTGAATTGCCGTGATTTTGGATTTATGATTTTAGAATTCCCCCTTTCCATGTTTTTGCTTCTGTATTCGTTTGTCGATGTATTCCAAAATTTACAAATTGCCTGTAGTATATTTGTGTGTTCGGAATTTTTCGAATGGTCCCTTAAGATAAAATATCTACAAATTGAAAGAAACTACAGCAACCTATAGCAACTTAGGTTTTAAAACCAATGATTTTACATAAAAATAAAATAGACGCAACTAATATTAATATAGAAGTTGAAGACTTTTGTTATTCCTTTGTATTATACATGTCTTATAATTCTCTTGATGGATTCTGAACTCTATATTCATGCCTCTTCTCGTAAAGAAAGAGGGGTCGTCAACAAACATAAGTGTCTTACAAACATTGTCACCCGTTGCTTGGTGACCATTATATATACACAGATAACCAGAATACTAGTTTTTTTTACTCGAAAATCTGACACATAGTATATCAGACTCCGCATTGGCATTTTTTTTTATTTGACTTTCCACATTTGATATTTGTTTGCAACTTTTTTTTTCTTGCTGGATTTAATAATTTCAATCTATAATAACAATGTGTGGGTGTATCCACACTGTGGCAGTTTCATGAATATCTTTTTCTAAAAAGAAACCGTGCATTAAAACAGATGCATAAGGAGGGACTTCAGAGACAGGAACTATTGTATAGTCCAAGGCAGAAACTAATGCCGCAGTACCAGTACGGAAAGTTAATATAATGAGGGTCAGGACCCACAGTTCCATGAAAATAACTCTCATATTCCGAATTCCCAAGAATATGATTTTCAATACCGAGCCAAAAAAATGACATTGCAAATTCTGGATCCCGAAAAATCCCGCTGAATAAAATGTCTAATCACGTCCCAAAAGAGGTCATCAGCCCCTAGGTAAGCATTTGAATCCTGACCTATTGAATAGATAAATCCCGACATACCTCCTAATAGAAACAATCAATTAACTTAAGAAATTAAGAAATGCCTTAGTTCTTCGATTGTCCTGTCATCTCGTCAAGTTGTTTTTTCAATCTTGTGTGTATCTGTAATTCATTGAAAACTTTCCATTTTTCGCTTTCCCATTTAAATATCTTGTTCTTCGACTTGCAATGACGCTTTTCCGCCATGTTAAAAAAAACCGCCCTCATGTGAGAGATTTCCCTTTGGGGTGGAGTCGGTTTGTTCTCTTTATGGAACGATATGATTAGATCTGCGTATGAGAAAAAATCGGACTGCATAAAAGAAATTGGTCGAAATTCGTTTCGAAGAAATACTTATTTCTGTATGTTATTGTCACAAAAAAATTTCAGCTGCCACCCGGATTAAAAATGGGATTTTCCATCCTCGTTTTCTTGTGATTATGCATGCAGTTTTGACAAGAACATTTACATAAGTAAATAGCGTTAATGCATTTTTTTTTTGGGGGGGTCAACTTTTTAGTTTTTAATTCCAAAAGATACTCAAAAAAGTACTGACGATTA